>CADDXX010000141.1:214684-241515 GCA_902810485.1 Alauda arvensis
AAWKRRGKTTGTAATTGTGTAAAAGGTCATAGKGTGTTTTCTCAAATAAAAATTTTGTAAACACAGCCAGGGCTTGGGCTTGGGGAGGAAGTTCTTGGGAAGAGCAGCTGTTATCTGGACAAGGGAGAGGGAAGGGAAAGTTCTTTGTAATTCATTCAAACTTTCCTTGGGTGTTTTGGGTTTATTTCAAGGCTGCTGTCCTGGGGAATTGTGGCCTTGACCTGCAGCATGGAAGTTGGTGGGAGATGGGCCCTCAGTGCAGGCTGTGAAGGACAATAATATGTTTTTTCCTTGCTGAGCCATTAAAGATGCAACATGTGTCAGTTCTGCTTGGAATGACTTCACAAAAATACATCCTAACTGTACCTGGACTTGTTGGAGGTGGTTTCATCTCTTTGACTGCAAAGAGGGATCTTTTATCCCCCTACCAAAAGAATTTGAATGTCCCTGAAAATAAAGAGATTCGCAGGGCCGTGTGACTATTTCAAAAATGCATCATAAAACAAGTCACTAAATAAAAATGTCACATTCCAAGGCCCTGCTGTGGCTCTTCCAGTTTTAGCAGTAACAGCGAGCTTCATTTGATCTCCTTTGCAATCCTAAAGAAAAATCATAATTACAAACCCCTTTCTCCCTGACAAACATCTGCCAACCCAAGTTGTCTGGAAACTACAGGGGAGGGGTTAATTTTTATTTTTCAATATATATATATTTTATAGATAYATWTTTTTTTCTTTGWRACCCATCTGCTGGAATATTTTCCCTCCCTGGCAATCAGATGGCAARGGCCTTTTCCAAGGGAGAGCAGGCATCTCCAAGGAGGTGTTCGGCGGCAGACGGACAGACTCCCTAAATGCTACCCCTCTGAATGGAAGCCCTTCATTTGTGCATATGCAATTAAGCAGCCTTAGAAGGAAGAAAGCTCCAAAYGGGATAAAAGGAACCTTTAATCAAGAAGCTGAACGGTCTAATTCAGGATAATAGAGGGGTCCTTACTGTTTGACACAGGAGGGGTGGGGGTGCTTTTTGTCTCTGCGAGCCTTGGCTTCATGATCTAACGACCCGGAGCAAAAGAGCAGGAATGCAGGACACTGCTACTTGACCTCCCCGTGTCACAGCCCAGGGGCTGCAGCAGGCTCTCTGAGTGCTCCTGAGCCTCGGGAAGCAGAGGCAGGAGTTTGTGTCCCTTAGCTTGGACCCGGGAGTGGGGTTGTTCCGAGTGCAGGATGTTTTTTCCAGCGGGAACACCGCAGAGTTTCAGCTCCTGCCTTGCAGGAAGCTGGGATGGTTTGCTTTTCATCCATCCTTTTAATAACAGYTGCTAATTTTAATGTTGGGCCCCAGCTTTGAAACAAGAAAACACATGAAAGAAAGAAGGTGGGGAGAGAGGGGAACCTTAAGAATGCTTGGCTTTGAAATCCTATTTATTTATTTTTAAATGAGATATTTGACCAGAAAWCACCGCGCTTTCTAATTTTCTTTATGGCTGGGGATACCCACTGCCAGTTGTGTGTAATCTGCTCACTGGAGAAGCTGTTGTCACCCCTGAGGAGCAGTCACAGCAGTGTTTCTTCCATCCCACCACCTCCCTGCAGCCCTGGGGATGCTTTCAAGTCGCCAGACCTGAGCACCCCTGAGGTGTTCCCGGAGGAGCTGGAAGTGTCGTGGTTATAAAAGAACCGGCAGAGCATCCTGTGCCTTTTTTTCCCATTTATTTATTTTAAGCCCGTGTTTTGATTCTCTTCGGCACAGATACTACTTCAAGAAGGCCAGTGACGAGTTCGACTGCGGCGCGGTGTTCGAGGAGGTTTGGGAAGACGAAACCATCCTGCCCATGTACGAAGGGAGGATCCTCGGGAAGGTGGAAAGGATTGATTGATGGCATCTGTGCTCCTCAAGGAAACTTAACCTAGGAAAGTCTTTGGACACACAACAGTAGTGATGACAAGGAAAGAGAGARAAAAAAAAAAACACTCTGAAGGAAAAGTTTGGAACCAATGAAGAAAAAAAAAAGTGAAGTCTACGAAGACTTTGCTGAATTAGCCTTAGAGGAAAAAAATGGCATTTATTATTCATGAGTTGGGTACTGAGATGATAAAAACCCTGGACTATTTATTAGAAACATGACCACTGTTGGCTATTGGAGATGCAGACCGTGTTGGAGAGACTTCCATACATAATATATGATTTCCTGGGGATCTGAAATCTATGGACTAAGAGAAACTGTGTATAGCTTACCTTAACAGTAATCCTTATTGATATTTATTGAACAGTCTGTTTTCCCTTAAGTCCAGTTTTTGGATATGCTGCTTTAACAATGGAGAAGAGAGGGGCTGGGAAGTGGGGTGAGGGGAGGAAGGATTATTTTATTTTTTTACGTTTTTCCCACTATCTAAAATTTAGGAGTTTGGCGATGAGTGCATTCGTGATGATCTTTTTTTTATTTTTTTTTTTTTGAAGGGGGAGGAGGGAAGGAGTGAGGTCGTGCCCAGTATTTCTCCAAGTGAAGATAAAACTTTCCTAAAGAAATAATATTAATAATAATAGTAATAATAATAAAAGCCGAAATAAAAGTCCGTTCATCTGGAGACCGGTGCATTTTAATCTATGCTGCTCTAATTTGAAAAATAAAGGTCTTAAGCATTAACTCTATTTAGATGCAATATTACAACAACAAAAGCAGGTTATTTTGTCCATGGATTTCGGCGGGGTGAGGTTTTTGCTTTGCTGCTCTCACTGGTGTCCAAGGTAGAGCGGAACCCCGAGCCTGGGAGAGCTGYAGAAGGAGCCATCCCATTCCCATGTCCGTATTTAGCTCCCCACGAGGTTCAAAGCCCTCGTGTGGATTCCACAGAGCTAAAGGTTTTTAGCTGTTCAATGTTAGCACTACTCGYGTTTCGAGGCCGTGTAACTGCGACGGGGCGTGTTCAGCTCGGTGTGGAGCGTGTGAGTCCTTGTGTGGTGGCGTTTGGTTGGGTTTTTCTTGGGTTGGGTTTTTCTCTGCCTCGCCTTGAACACCCCMCAGGCAGTGGGAGATGTGGGTGAAGGCTCTGGAGCTCTGTAGGGTGGGGGGTTTTTTTTGGGGGGGGCAGAGCAACACCTTTCCCAAGAAAGACCTTGCATTTCAACAGTTGGGTTTTGTGTTGATTAAGTTAATCTGTGCATTCTGTTTGCCATTGCTACTTCGTGTAAGTCTGTATATATTGTAGAAAATGTATGGTGGAAATATTAATACACTATCTCTAGTGTTTTTTAAATTTAATCAGTACAGTACCTGTGCCTGCATGGTTACACACCATGCGTCGCCCTATATTCAGGGTTCAAGCTTTCCCTTGCTTGTTTAAGGGGTTTATGTATAAATATATTTTATGCCTTTTATTACAAGTCCTGTACTCATGACTTTTGCCATGGCATTTTGTTCTACTTATACTGTAAATTATGCATTATAAAGAGTTTCATTTAAAAAAAAAAAATTACTTGGTACAATAATTATTGTAATTAAGAGATGTAGCCTTTATTAAAATTTTATATTTTTCAAATTAATATTGTCTTGACCATTTTTTTTGCATCCTTAATGCCTTAAAAGGGTTTTTTTTCTCATCTGTGGTGGTAGCTGGAAAGAGCTGGTGAGCTTCCCTGCCTTGGCAGGGGCTGTTCCTGCTGGGAAGGAGGCAAGGCAAAGGCTGGAGCTGCTCTTCAGTGTGAGGRTTAAATAATTTACAGCTCCTTCAGGTAACTCAAACTGCAAATTTAGCCTGGTGTTGCTTCCAGAGTGCACTGCTGAGCTCACCTGATGGAGCCAGGGTGTGACGTGCACAGGGATGTGGTGGTCCCCAGGCTGGAGCTCCTGTCATGGCACGTGTGGTGGGTTTGGTGTTGGGTTTTGGGGATGGTCACAGCCTTCCCCGGATGTGACTGAGCTGGGACTGCTCACCTGCATCCCACRCCAGCTTTGTGAGGTTCAGGGCAATCCCCAGCTCTGCAGAGCCCCAGCTCACACGGGGCACCTTGGACAAGGTGAAGGGGTGAGGTTTGCTGGGAGCTGCTGAGCAGGACAAGCACAGGGAGCTCCTCCCCKTGCACCTTCCCTCTCCCCCATACAAACCCTATTTTATAGCTGAACAAGCCTGATGTGCTCCTCAGGGAAGCTGCCCAGAGCAGGGATGGATTTGTCTCCCAGCTGTCACCCAGACCTGCCCTGGCTCAGGTGAGCAGTGCTGGGAAGGCAATTGTGGAGCTGCTTTTGGTCTGTCCTGTTGGTAACCAGAGCCAGCCCTTTGCTTCTGCCTCACCAGTGGCACTGACTAGGGCTTTTTCTTTTTTTTCTCCTTCCTCCCCTCTCTCCACCCTATTTTTTTCTGTGAGGTTTTAAATTATCTGGGTTATTTTGTGTGTTTGAGAAGACTTCATTTAAAACATCAGTAAAACTTGTATCAAAGGGCTCAACTTCACACTGAGTACACAGAGCTGGGGACTGAATCCTGCAGTTCAAGGGAGCTGCAGGCAGTTTTACACATTTAAATGGATGGTGCCTTGTTTTAAAAAAACCATCTGAAGTTCATGGGGTTCATCTTAATTGATAAGCTGGACATAACGGATGGGTGTAGGGAGACTTCAACAACATAAGGGAAGAAAGATTTTTTCTTTCCCTCTCTCTCTCTTTTTTTAGTCTGCCATCAAAGGTTGGGAACTTAGCACTACATCGTAGTATTATTTTTCTTCTGCTATTAAAATGAATCACACTGTGCCTAATTCTTCTTGGGAAGATGAATGTGTTTGAGGCAGCTTGAAGCCATTCAGTGCCTCACAAGCCTTTGCATCTTTCTATCAATGTTCCAAAATACTCACCTCTGTTTTTTTGGATGTCTGTAGAAACAATATATAAAATGGCTTCAAATACATGGCAGGCTGTTTAGTGGAGATGAAAGGGTATTTGAATAGTCTTTTTAAAATGAATGAAAAGTGAATACTCTCTTCTGTTTCAATTATAAGTGGGACATGGAGCTCGTTAGACACCACCTTAATATGTGACACTCTGAAAAATGTTCACCTACCTTCAGCAGTTCAGAAACATTTTGTTTTTTAGCTTGTCTTGGGATAAAGATCGTGATTACAGGTCTGGCATGTTCCCTGCTAAATGGAGAGGCAGCGTGGGAAAGTTCTGCTCTTACAGCTTGAAAGTAACATCCAACCAAATTTTTTTTTTTTTTTTTGCACAGTACAGAAGATTGAGAGGGAGTAAGAACCTTATTTTGACCCAAGTGGGGTTTTTTTTTTTTAAGTTTAGCTGAAGTTTATCAGGTTGAACAAAAACTATGTAAATTCTTGCAGAAATTCATGCCCACAGAGCTGCATGTGGTGTCAAAATTTCCAGAGGAGGGACCCAAAATGCTCCAGTTTGGGTCCTTTTTCGGAGAAGGGACCCAAAATATCCTGTCAGGGGTCCTTTTGCAGAGAAAGGATGCAAAATATCTGTTTGGGTCTTTTTCCAAAGGAGGGCTCCAAATTGTCCTGCTTGGGTCCTCCCAGAGGAAAGAAACAGAATGTCCCACTTTGGGTCCTTTTCCAGAGGAAGGACCCAAAATGTCCTGATTTGGGTCTTTCCAGAGGAGAAGCATCAGTAACAAGCTCTGCTCTGCAGGAGCAAACTTGAGCAGGGCTTGAGCGCCGCAGGGAGGGATCCCCAACCTCTCCACACGCTCCAATCACACTCATTCCTAACACTTAGCACATTTTTTTTTTGTCTTCAAAGCAGCCTGGAAAGGCTCCTGCAGCCCCACAGCACCCACAGAGGTAGGTGGCCTCAGCCCTGGTGGATAATTGCCGGGGTGAGTGGTGGCCAGAGGAGCTTCAAAGCCGTGCGTTGGCTGCGGGTCACCATCCAACAAAAACACCAGCCCCGGTTCCTGCCCAATTCAAATGTGTTGATGGACCTTTAACAGTCCTTGGGAGCATTTGGGATGTGAAGCCTGGAGGCTGGGAATCATAAGCAAGCCCTGGGGTGCTTTTTTTTTGGGAAAAAAGAAACACTTTCCCAAGTGTTGCACAGCTGGAATTTGTTGGGGCGTGTGGCCATCAGCCACAATGGTCTTGCTCCATCCCAAACCAAGGCTGGAAGCAGTGGGGAGCGGGGATGGGCTGAGTGGGGAGGGACAGCTGCAGGGCTGCTTCTCCYCTCTGAGTGGGGGCAAGGACCCTGSAAGCCTGCATTTGGTTTTCTTCAGCAAAACCCAGGCTGCATTTGAATGCACAGAATTTCCCAGCCCTTGCTTGTGGCCTCTCTGCTGGCCTGGGTTGATCACAGCAGATACAGTGGCAGATTTGTTCTCTCTCTACCCTGAATGTTTGGCATCCCCTGGCCCAAAGGGGGCAAAACATCCAAAAACTGCCCCTGAGACCATGAGCTTAAAATAACATGAAATAAATAGAAAAAAAATCCCCCTCCCTTCATGAACAGAGACAAAAAACGTTACTTTGAAAGGCATCAGGACTGGGAGGATGCTCGGCATTGGTGAAGGATCACAAAAACTCCCTCCTTTCCCCATTTGCTGGGAATCAGGAGCACATCCAGTTGCCCCCAGTCTTTCTCAGGTCTCCCTGAGGTTGTTTTCTCCCCCTGCCCCGGGAGTTTATTCCCTCCAAACTCGTGAGTCAGCCACCAGCCAGCTGGGCTGGAGCATCTGCTGSTTCACACTCTGCCTGCCTCATATTGGCAACTGCATTCCCTTCCTCTTTCACCTTCCATTAACCTCATGTTCCTCAAATACCTTCATCCAACTCCTCCATTCCGGTAGCAACCTCAGATTAATTAAAAAAAAAAAAAAAAAGGAAGGAGCACACTGTCTTTAAATGAGGTTCCTATCCCACTGCTTTCAAATGCTCTCTCTTAATCACAGAGCCCAGAAAACACCCACACACTGGAGGCTGGAGAATTATTTAAGGCAAATCACCTTCCTTCCTCTTCTGAAAAAAGATCAGACTAGTTCTGGATGGTGAGAGCAGCTCTGGTTCAGGTCCTTTCCATTCTTCCCAGAAACGTCCCCAGTTCCTGCCCGCAGCCATGCCCAGCYTCCCCACACAACCTCCTTTCCCCCTCACCCTCATTAGCATGTTACTAATCATAATGAAGAGTCCCAGGATGGATTTTTCTAACACTTAAACCATGGCCTGCCATATGTTTTAGCCTCCCTTTTAAATTAAATGAGTGTTGTGGTGCGTTTAATCTTCAGGGAGAACTGAACTCGCAGAGTGAGAGAGGAGGCTAATTTTGGACATCAGATCTAGGTGATAGCATAATTTCAGACAATTTTGGCTGACCTCCCTGGGCAATGCCCTTCATCTCTTTCATGAGAAGATCTATTTTTAGGGAAGAAAGCCCATTAAGTCTTGCCTGCCTTAATTCAGCTCTTCACATGATAAGACTTGACAGGTAGATCTTCTTTTATTATTATTATTTTTTTWAAAAARRAAAACAGAAAGACCCTCTGAGAATTCTGGCTTTCAACATTTGTCTTGGGCCCTGCAGGAGTCTGGAACATCTCTGAACCCTACAGTTGGTCCTGCTTTGAAACCACCGCCTCRTCATTGCTCATGCACGGCGCCCGCRCTGCCTCCTCATCTGCAGTCACAGCACTCCCTGCTCCCTCTCCCACTGCCCTGGCAGCTCTCCCTGCCTTCCCTCTCCTCCTGCTTCTGCTGTGTTGACTCAAAGCCAGCTCTCGTTCTCCCCAAATCCTTCAAAAGTCAAAGGATAAACGGAATGCATGGCAGGAGTGGTCCTGCCTTGGTTCTTCGCTTTCCCCTCTCTCGCAGAGCTGCACCCTCAGCATTGTCCCAGTTGGTCCCTCAAGGTCTCATCCAGCCCTAAAATAGGGATACCATGGACAAAACCCCTCCACCCCTTCAAAGTATTCACAGGTGGAGCTCGAAACAAAAGGTTTGTGCCTTTCCCAGAGCTCTTGTTTCCTGCAATCCTTACACCCCTAAAGGTTTCTGGGATCTCGACAAACAAACCATCTTTTTCCAAAACCCTCCACAGCAAACATCCCCCCTCCACAGGTACAGAGGTTAAAGGGTCACACAGCACCTGAGGGTCTTCACCTCCAGGGGCCAACCCCACCACCAGCCCCAGCAGGACRGAAGCAAAGGCCAGGTTTGGGATTGGACACTGCTCCTGGAAATGGTGCTGTGAAACCAGCTGGTATCCAAAGAYGATTCAGGAATAACGAGGAGACAGCTGATGAAGTGGTCAGTGGGGAGGTTGTTCTGGCTGGAACAGCTGTGCAGGGGTTAAACCCTCCCCATGGGCAGAAACCAGGCAAAGCTCGGGGTTTTGCATTGAGATTCAAATGCCAGGATCAAAGCAGAGCTCCAGGAAGGAAGAGCCAATTTAGGTTGGAACCAGAGAAAACTTTCTCAGCGAACTTCTGGGAAGTGGAACGAGCAGGTTCCAGAGAGCTCCCGTCCAAAGGGAGAGGAGTTTCCGCGGGAGCGGAGGAGGTGGCCCTCGCCCTCTCTCTGTCCTCCCAGRCACGGAATTATTGCTGGCCACCAGCTCCCACACACCCTTTGCAGCCCTTGCCTGGCTCTTTGGACGCTGTCACCCAGCTGTTCCTGCCCAGCCTTGCAGAGGAGGATGAGCTGGAGCAGGTCCAGCTCTGGTGTCCCCATGGGCGTGGTGGGAGCTGCATCCCCGAGAGCCAAACACCCCGAGCCTGCAGGCACAGCTCCTGTCCAAACTGGGCTCCATGGCCCTGGGGATGGCTGCTGGCCTGACAGCCAACAGCCATCCATTTGATGGAGTAGCCAAAACACTATTTCCAGCTTTTTTTTTTTTTTTAATTCCCTGCTGTTTATTCCAAACCAAACAAACAAATGAAAAAAAAAAAAGAAAAGAAAAAAAAAAGAAATGTTCAAGAGTTTAGCTTTGCTAATTTATGACTCTGTGCTCTGCCCTTTCTCCTTTGGGATTCACTGCCCTGACCTTGGACACGAGGGGAAGAGGAAGGAGAGCTCTCACCTTGCCAGTGTGAAAGGTTGCCAAAGCAGGGAGAAAATGTCTACTCACTTTATTCTAGGAGCATGCAGCACTTTTGTATTTCAGGTCTTTGTAGATTTGCAGTGCCTTCAAAACCCCTCGCAACTGTCCAGTGTGGGGTGTTTAATTACCAGGTAAAACAACTTTTTTTCGACTCCATTTAATTATTTGATTGCACAGCAACCAAAGAGTGTAAGAGGGCTGTAGCCAGAAGGCACTTCAAAGCAATGCCTTGATGTTTCTTAGTGGGCATTAATGGTTTCTGAAGGCAGGAGATTGTTTAAAAAAAAATATTAAAACCCTCCTCATGATCCCGCCAGCAATCTCAAAAAAATGCATAAACACTGGAATCCTCTGCCAGGGAAGAAAAAAAAGAGTTCAAAGGGATCTGAGAGTTTTCATGTAAAGTTTAGAGTTTAAGGCGTGACTGTTGGCTACGGAGCCCCACTGTTTGAACTCTTGTTTATTAAAAACAGTTTCCCAGCATTTCACAGGGTTCAGAAAGACAACAGCGAAGTGCAGCCTTTTTCACAGCACAGTCTTTAAAGACTCCATTGATTTCTACCTATGTGTTTTATCTTTTTTTTTCTCTTTTTTTTCTTTTCCTTTTTTTTTTTTTGTATCAGACTGAAGTTTAGCACAATATCCAAAGCTGAGCTGGGGCTGTGGTGGAGAGAAACACTCTGGAATAAGAGTTTGCCACGATTTTTAAAACACTTTTTTAACAGTTCACTCCAGACTCTGCAGTGTCCCAGAAGGCTGGATGACAGCAGCAGCAGAATTAGGAAATGACAACTTGGCTGGCCCCAGACTCTAACTGCCTTTTTGATATTATCACCAACCCTCCAGCCTTTATCTGAGCCTCAGCTCTCAATCAATGTCCAGCCAAACAATTGGCCACTGGGAAACCAAACGTCTTTTTTTTTTTTCCCCTCAGGATGGGAGATAATCCTTCAGCCTGCCCTGTCTGGGCACGCATCTTATTTTTGATGAGCCCACCACCACACCTAGAGCAGGCTCATTTTTTTTTCTGTGCTTACACTTCTCTTTCTCCTTCAGTCAGCCTCATTTGTAAAAAAAAAAAACCAAAAAAACCTCCTACTTTTTAAAGTGGAGGGTTTTTATCCAGTGAAGTGAAGGGGATTCTGCAGCACTGAAGGGGCAGCTGGACTGCTCACAGCAAGATGCCACAATTCCTGCAAGGGCAAGGAGAGCAGGCACGCAGGAGCACTGGGAAAATCCTGGGAAAAAAGCTCGCAGCTGAGTGTTTTAGCAAGTTCTTTAAGTCTGACTACAGAGATCTGAAGATAACACAGCTCAGAGCCGCCCAAGCTCTGCCTTGAACAACAGAGGGGTCTGGAAGTACTGCCAGAAGATGTTATAAAAGGCACATTAGGAGCAGAATTAAAGTAAACATAAACCAAAACAAACAGAAACATCTGCTGAGCAGGTAGCCTGAGAATCAACTCCTTATTAAAGCTGCTCTGCAGGCTGAATCCTCAGCTCTGAGTCACAGGGGTGCTGCCAGGTGACATCGGCTGCGCCTCTGACGCAGGAGAGAAAGAGCTAAAAATAGTGCCATGTCAAAGCCCTCWCACAAACACTTCAGAGGGGAGGGAAGAGAGGATGTGAGGCAACAAACAGGGGGCTGKTTGAGTTTCTGGCTCAGTCCTGCTCTGCAAACATGGCTGGGAGCTTACAGGAGATGCCCCAGAGAACATCTCCACGCTCAGAGGGCTGCAGGGTGCAGCAGGATGGGGAAGGATGGAGAGAGGATTTCCAGGACTCCCTCGAGGGAAGAGGGTGTGTGTGATGGAGTAGGGCAGGTCGAGGTGAGATCAGGTCCTGGGCATTTAAATCACTCTCAGGATTTTGCCAGGTTCAAACCTGAGGACAAGGAGCAGCATCCTCTGGACTGAGGAGATGTTTGTGAAGGATGATGTGAAAATGTGTCACCTGCTTTATGCTTACAGAGATAAACTCAGATCTTCAATTCAGGAAGAAGAAGAAGAAGAAAAAGCAACAACAAAAAAAAGGAAGGAGCAGAAAATTTCTTCCTGTGCACAGCAAAGTGGTGGTCCAAAGATGCTCCTGGGACCAGGCACAGCCACAGCCCAGAGCTGAAGTTATCCTTCCATCCCCATTCCCAGCAGAAAATCTCCTCCTTCTCAACTCCAGGGATTGACAGAAAATATGAACTTAATTTTGGGCTCTGTTTTCCTTAAATCGGCGCAGTTCCAGTRAAATCAGATTAAAATACCTCCAGTTCCTGATGTTTGGGGATTTTTAAAGTCAGATCAAAGCACTTCTAACCAGTCCTTTTGGTAGCAGGTTTGATGAGAAACACAGGTGCAGGAATACATGAACTGGGCTGATTTAAATGCTGCCTTGCAATGCTGCTTCTGATCCCTTAAATATCAGCTGGGGGCGGGCAGAAGGAATGGAGGGATGATGTTTTCATAGAAGAATACTTTTTTTTTTTTTCTGGATGCAATTTGAGCTGCTTCCTTTTCTGCATGGAAACTTTAACTTGCCTTTTTTTTTTTTTTTTTTTTTATTCCTTTAACAATTGCATGGAGAAAGAGACTCTCAGGCCAGGGAGAGCCACAGAGAGGTGGGGTCTGATTTACAGACCATRATCCTTCAAGCACAAGATGCTGATGTGCYTGTGAGGGAACCAGCACAAGCTCCATGGTTTGTGCACAGAGACCTGAAGGTCTGATCTCKGAGACTGAGATTAATTTTGGGTTGTTTTCAGCAGAAGTAGCTGGTTCTGGTGGGATTGTGGGGTGGAATTTGGTGAGTGGGTGTGGAACCAGGCTCAGGGTGGGCTCAGCCCTTGGGGAATTCTCTCCAGTGCCCCAGAGCTTCACAGGGGAGCTTTTCAGGGGTTTGCCCAGAAGTGTTTAGCTGGGAATTTTGGGATTTGGAGATCAGAGAGCAAACCTAGCTGTACTGGATGAATGTGGAGGGGTTTTAGACAACTCTCTGCAGAGTTAAGCCAAGCTCAGCAGGGCTGGTGCTGCAGGACACAGGGTGCAAACTGGAGCTGGTACAGGATCCTCCCATGGCACAGTGGTGCCAGCATTTATCAGGGATTTGGGGAGGACACATTCCACCAAAATCAGGGATTTTGGGATGACACATTTCACCAAAATGAGGGAATTGGGGATGACACATTTTACCAAAATCAGGGATTTTGGGATGATACATTTCACCAAGATCAGGGATTTTGGAATGATAGATTCCACCAAGATCAGGGATTTTGGAATGATACATTTTACTAAGTTCAGGGATTTTGGGATGACACATTTCACCAAAATCAGGGGTTTGGGGATTACACATTTTACCAAAATCAGGGATTTTGGGATAATACATTTCACCAAGATCAGGGATTTTGGGATGATATATTCCACCAAAATCAGGGATTTTAGAATGATGCATTCCACCAAGAATTTGGGATGACACTTTTCACCAAAATCAGGGAATTGGGGATGACACATTTCACCAAGATCAGGGATTTTGGGATGACACACTTCACCAAGAACTCTTGGTGCTCTTGGTCCCTCTCATCCTGCCTCCAGACAACACCAGCCCCATTCCAAACACACCAAAATGMAGGCAGGTTAAATTTAACCACTTGACAACACCAATTAAAAGTCATCACTTTTATAGTTCAGGAAAATCAGTGTTGCTCAGAAAGGATTCAGCCCTGCTTGTTGACAAACTCTGTGACCCCAGCAATTCATCCCCAGTGGGACAGGATGGGAAGTACTATAGGATTTTCTCTGCTGGGAGCTTTCAAGTTTTATTGCATGCAATTAAAATGCAGATGAATAACACAGTAAAATAATAAAAAKCTCCTCATAAAAGTGCCCCAGTGAAACAAAACTGTCAAAACACAAGAAGAAAAAAAAAAAGAAAACCCCAACAAAAGAGCAAATATTGCTTCCTCTCAAAATATCATGGAAGTTTAAACAAACTCTGTTATCAGGAGACCCCAAAGTGGTTCAGTTCCAGCTTCCTGCCTGCTCATCCACAGCTCCTCAAGAAGGTCCTGAAAGTTGGGCTGCCATGCAAATCCCAGCCCCACATCAGCCCTGGGTCACCTCAACCCCATCAGCACTCCAGCCACCACTGCTGTCACCTGGGGCTGGAGGGACACACAGACATGTCCTGCCCCACATCCACACCCTGCTGGGGCTGCYTGCTTTTGCCCAAAGGTTCACATTTGTGAGCTTTTTGCATTTTTCATGTGATTTTGCTGCAAAAGGGACAATGGGAACCCTGCCAGCACTGGATAACTGGGGAATTGCTGCATTTGTGTGCTGTACATAAACAGCTTTTAACAAAGTTCTTCTCCAGTTATTAAATAAGAGGCATAAAATAAGCCAGGCTTAGCCTGAAAATTCAGCACTAGGGAGACACAAGATGCCAGTTTTATGATTGCCACTTAAACTGAATGTGCACAGAGAGGAGAATAAAGCCAGGACACCGAGTGTGATGGGCTGGTGTGGCCACAGGGTGGATGCAATGCCTGGCACAGGGTGGGGACATGCTGGGGACATGCTGGGGACATGCTGGGGACATGCTGGGGACACACTGCTCACACCATCACCAGCCAGACCCTGCCCCCCAGCCTGGCAAATCCTCTCCTCCAGATCCAGGCATCATTCCTGCAAACCCCACCTGGACTTTTACATGAGCAGCAAAAGCACAGGAAAATCCTAATAATAAATAAAAGGGGAGCAATGTTTCTTTTGGGGTAACTGATGGGGCTGAACAGAAAACAGGGCCAGTRACAGAAATGAAAAATAAACGAGATGTGGAGCCCAGAATGCCAGAAGGAAATCAGAGTCTAAAGCTGAGGGGCAGCAGCTCTCTGCAGGGCTCTCCTGGAGGCTTTGAACCTCACAGCTGGGCACCCTCTGAGGACAAAGGAAGGGGCAGTTTGGATAACACMCCTGCACGAGGCAAWTCAGGCACCTGATCCAGCAGGGAAGCAAAGAAAATCCCTGAGCTGAYGCTGCTGGGAGGGGAAAGTTTCCTCCAGCCTGGGTTTGTGCACTGTCAGGACAGGCTGGGGTGTGTTTTGGGTGGGTTTCTAAGATTGTTGTTAATACCAGACCTCACCTTGCTCTGGCTTCATCCTGGAGCTTGAAGCAGCCCCAGTGCAGCAGGTCCCAGCTCTGCACACAATTAACCATCAATTAACCATTAATGTGGGGCACAGGCAGGSTCCCAGCCTTGCACTGACCCCTGGGACTGCTGGTTGCTCTCATACAGCACCAGGGGAGCTGAAAACCTGAATTCTGAGCAGTAACTTGGGGTCAAGTCATGGCTGAGTCAAGTAAAGTTGTTCCCTTTGGCTGACACAGCCAATTTGCAGCCCTCTTCCCCTGGATCTGCCCTGTCACATCAGCCACTGTCCCCTGCAGTTCCAAATGCAGCTCTCCAGATCCACAACCCCAGGGTTTGTTCAGTGTGGAGCATGTCAGAGCAGCTCCCTTCTCCTCCCTGTCCTGCACTTATAGTTGTGATTTCTCTGCTCTTTCATGCGGCCATTGAACTCCTGTTATCTCCCTGAATTAATATTAATGGCTTCCTTTAAGCTTCTCCTTTAGCTCTCYCCCCCTCCTTCCAACAACTTTTTGATGATTTTGATTCCTCCAGATTCCTTTTTTCCCCTGTCCTCRTGCTGCTTGTCTGCTCTGATCCCCAGCCTGGCTCTGAGGTGGCATTGGTGGCACTTGAGCTGTGCAGGGGACAGGCTCAGGGGGTCTGGGTGATGCCCMGGTGGGATGAGGGGTTGGCAGTGATGCTGGGGCAGCTTTGGGAATGTGAGGGCACTCACTGAAGATGCCAAGAGCAGATCTGAAGCACCTTGGCCAAGTCACACCTGCCCAGGAGCTGCAGTGAGTGATCAGATTGTTCCCTTTCCCTCTGTCACTCCAAATTACAGCTGAAATACTTAAATCTAYGAGGAAATCTTGTTACACAGGTTGTTCTGCCCCATTAAAAAGTCTGCAGAGGCCTTTCCCAATACCAGGGGGTCTCTCCTGCCCCAATCCTGCTGGCACTGCTCAGCAGCCCCTGAGGTGTGGGGACACAGATGCAGTGGTGAGGCCTGAGCTGCTCCTGAGCTCAGCCCTTCTCATCTCCACCAAAATAAGCTCATCCCATGGGCCACTAACCCAGCACCTCCCAGAGAGCAGCCAGCACCCAGATCCCTGTTTGGGGCTTCCCTGGGCACCCTCAGTGCTGGAAATGGAGCTCACACTGAGCACTGCTGAGCTCTCATCTGACCAAGCTGGGCTCTGAATTTTATCCAGGGTGACACAGAACCAGATTTTTTTTTTTTAATTATTTTTTAAACCACTGAGCAGCACCCAAGCACGTGCAAATCAGGACTTTTGCAAAGGGCTGCCTCCCGCCAGCGTTGTGGGATGGAAATGAAGGATGCCCATGGGTTTGGTCCCAGGCTTAGCAATGCCTGTAACCCCTGCAGCCTGCCCAGCCTCTCACCCTGCCTCTGCCCAGGCCTCCCTGCAGTTGCTGCTGCACAAAACCACCAGAGCAGGGGCACAGGGAGAGGCTCTGGGAGGTTTTTGTCCCCAGCCCAGGAGGGAYGAGGCGATGCTGATCCCAGTGACTGCATTAGTCTAAATCCCTCCTTTCACTGCTCTAAAGAGTTTGCTTAAGGCAGAGCCTTCTCTGGGGTCCAGGATCTCTTTCTTGCATTTTATGAGGGTTTTTTCCCTAATTATGGAATCTCTTTCAATCTAGCCCTCCTTTGATCACAGCTGGCCCCAGAGAGAGCTCGTCTTGTCTGGATCGACTGAGGARAGAAGGAGATGAGAGGCAGAAGTGACCTGCCCAGGGTGACTGAGAAAATACACAGCAAAGCAGAGATGTGAACACCAGCTTTGCACAGCCACAGCTTTGGAGAAACCTCAGGACAAACCTTCCTCTGTGTGATCACTCACCACATCCTTCAGGTAAACCCTGTTCCAAGTGGGACCCAGGGCTGAGCCATCAGTTAGGGCTTCCTGTGCTGTTCTGCTCCCAGATGGGATGAGAATGGACCATTCCTGAGGATCCAAAGGGAATTTCTGAGCCAGGACACCTTACTGGTGCAGCACAAAGCCATCCCAGTTCACCAGCACAGAGGAGACCCCGCTCTGATTCAGCTGACAGATCACAAAGGATCCCATATAACCCTYCCTATAAAACCCAGCTAAATGAGATTCCTTCAGAAAAAGGCTATTTTGAGTGCCACTCTGATTATTTGCCCTCTGTTGTCTTCCATAAAGGATACTGTGAAGTTAATGATCCAGCCGTGGAATTTTAAATAGCTGCTTCATGACTAACAACATGTGCTCCAGATCAGCCCCAGCCTGTATTTACATATTTCCCATGATAACTCAACATATGGTTCTTGTTTGTAACGTGGAGTTGCTCTCTTCATATTATTACCTTTTTTTTTTTCTTTTCTCCCCTTTACTTTTTTTCACAATTACAGGGGGAAAAACCTTTTTCTCTTAATTATTGTTAGCCAAGGCCCTGTGCAAATAAGAAGCCATCAGGGAAGCTGRGAGCCTGCTCATGGCTTTGTTTTGGTTCCCACCCTCTCCTGAGCTGGGCTGAGCAGGGGCTCAGGGCTGTGGTCACAGCACCACTGGATGCACAAGGTCACTCCTTCCCCATCACAGGATGGGGTTTCACAACCCTTCCACTCTTTGGGAAGCTTGCACTAATGGTTTGAATTTCTTCCCTTTTGAATTCACAGTTTTAAGGATGTAGAACATTTGTACAATTTTGGTTGGGTTGGTTGGGTTTTTTCTCCCCTCTGCCCCCTCTCTTTTCTTGCCCACATCAAAGCCTTGGCTGCTGGCTGGATGTGAACGTCCTAACTGCTCTCATGGCAGGGCTGGGATCACAGGAATTGGCATTTCCACCTCACGTGGATTTTCCCCAGTGCTCTGCTCCATGAACTCCCCTCTAACAATTCAGCTCCTGAGGCTTCTCCTTAGGGAGATTATTCCACATGGGAACTGGGCTCTGAAAAATTTTTCCTTCTACCCAGTCACAAAGATTATTTCCTTTATTTAATCTTATTACTTATTRCTGGTTCCCCTTTGAACCAGGCTAAATAATTCCCATCCTCCCGGGGTATTTACACCCCTCACACTTGCAGCCAGACACCGTATCCCACCCTTAGTCATCGTTTTGCCAAGCTAAACATATGTAACTCTTTTCATCCTTGCTCATAAATCAGCCCAGCCCTTTCATCATTTTTATTGCTCTGCTCTGAATCCCGCCCAATTTGTTGACATTGTTCTGCTCTTTAGGTGCTCGGGGGATGGATATTCCAGGTGAGATTTCCCTGGTCACACATTAGGAGGTTAATTAACACAACCTCCCTCTCTGATTACCTGCACACAGGCCACGGGGCTGAGGCTTGATGCTGCAGCCTTTGCTGGGGGGAAAATGGACCCACTGATATCCCTTGGGATAATGAACATGGAATCCCAGGACTGAGCACCTGCAAACCYCAGTTCTGACCTGTCTGAGGTGCTCCTGTCACCCCACAGGACCCTGCATTAGGGGAGGGATTTGGCTCAGCAACATTCTATGCTCCAGAAAGGCCAGACAAGGATTTGAACTCCACATTGAAAACCCACCTAAACCTCACATTCAGCAGGAGCAGGTCTGGGACAAAGCCCCTCCAGCCCAAGGTTCCTGGAGAGGTCTCTTCTGTCCTTGGCCCTTACAGCCAGCACCACCTCAAGGTGACCTCAGCTGATGCTCTGTTGTGGTGCCTCCARGTGAAACCAGAGAACAGGAGAAAATCTCTTTTGGCACCAAAACTTAATTTGCTGATCAGAGCTTTGCCTTCAGCTCAGACAGAGCTATGTCCTGGGGAGCCCCATCCCACTGCCACACTGCCAGGGGTGAKATCCCACACCACTCGTGGTCCTTTCACCTCTGATGGGAGCCTGCACCCTTCCCTCCCACACCAAAACCCCCAGGGTCCTGCAGCACAAAGGGAATTCTCTTTGGATCTCAGTGATGTCRCCATTCAYAGACTCACAGAAACRTTTAGGCTGGRAAAAGCCTCCAAGATCACCAGTCCTACCTTGGACCAAATCACCACCATGACCACTAAACCCTGTCACAATGGGCCAGGTCTGATTTTTGAACACTTCCAGGGATGGTGACTCCACTSTTTCCCTGGGGAGCCTGTTCCAATGCTTCASCACTCTTCCTGTAAAGGAACTTCTCCTCATACCCAGCCTGAACCTCACCTGGTCCCACCTGGYGTGGCGTTAGACTATTTGCAGACAAATAGTCCATGAGAATAAATACCTTGGTGAGATCAAAAGATCCTTAAACAGCCTCGATAAAAAAAAATAAAATAAAAGATCAGAGCAGTGCAATTTGGTTCTGTTCTTCACCACTTCTCTCCTCTTTGGGAAGGTAACTTTTGCATTTCAAAGATCCACGTCCCATTGTATGGAGGGAGCCAGGCTGAGCTGCTTTGTGCTGCCTTGGTTTTGTCCGGAGGTTGTCCCACTAACCAGCCTCCCGCCAAGGGAAAGGGATTTCTCCCTTCTCCTGCTGACAGCRGCTTCGCTTTGAAAGGGAGAGTTGTCTGCTTCTTAATTAGTGCTGTCATGAGCTGGTCACTCCGGGCTGGAGTGGAGCAGAGGAGCTCAGCTATTCACTCCCCGTGCATCCTGGGGAAGCGGTTCCAGCCCTGCCTCAGCTGCGGCGGCCAGGAGCTCCTGGGGATTCTCCTAATGGCCCCATTCAAGCCATGAAACACATCTCAGAAGCCTTGCAAATAAACGCAGGGCACTTTAGGGGAAGTGCAGAGATTGATTTGTTACAAAAGAGTTTCCTTTCAGAGCCCAGGTATCCCGAGGTGCTGCGCACAATAACGCGCGGATCCTTCTCGGCTTGGAAGCCCAGAGACTGCTCAGGCCCACACACAAAAGTCATTCAGCTCTGGAGACCTCATAGCACCTATTTGCAGAGGTCCACGTGCAGTTCTTACCCTCCCCAGTGTTTGTGTTTACGATGAGAGCACCTGGGAAGATCCTGGGCTTGGAGTTGTGTTGTGGGATGTGCCACAAACCAGCACAAATGATGGGACCATGAAACAACYCCAGCCCTGAGCTCCATCACCCTCCTGTCTCACCCATGAAGTCCAAGCCATTCCATCAGCCTGAACACCTTTCACAACCAGACAAGTGCTCCATAAAATTCCTATTTTTTTTTTACTTAAATAATATTTAATCTAGAAAACATTAGCAGCCAATCAAGTTGGAGACTTTTTGACCCAACTCTGTTGCAGTCAGCATCTCTCCATCTCCCTCAGTGCAGATTCCCAGCTGATTGCTGGGCTCAGAAACATGCATATTTTCCTTTGTGTGTTGATTTGAATCCGCACAAAATACAGGATAACTTTCCTTTGAAGGAAGTGGGAAAGCAGTATGGCAAGGAGCCATTGAGCTGCTTTCTGTAATTCATRTTTTCTCTAATGAGAGGCTTTCCAGAAAGATATTCCCCTGGTGGCTCTGCAAGTCAGACAGGTACAGCAACAATTACAGCAGACTTGTAATCCACAGGTGGCTTTGAACCTGCTCCCAGGATACAGAGCACTCCTGAACTTTAAAGGTATTTAGATCCCAATCTGCATCTGGGCATTGTGGTTGACCATTTACCCCACTCCCCCATCATATTACACATATATATATATATATATATCTTTATTTTTTCAGCAATAACCCAGATGAAAACACRAGATGGGAACAACTTTTGACCTTGAGGCAATTTGCTGGCATCTCAGTTTTTTGACTTATGTTCTTAAAAATCAGAGGACTTCCACAAACGTGCCTAGCATATGACTTGCAGCATTTTCCTGAAAATATCACTCCATTTTCCAGATTAGCCCAGCTCAGARCAGTTAGGAAATGAAATGAAGCACAGTAGGAACACATGTAGCTTGTATGCTTCCCATGCCAGAGCACTTTATCAAATCCTACGTTTTTCCTGCTAGGAACAGCACAGTAACTTGCTCAGGCTTGAGAATAGAGATGAGACAGGATCCTGGACAAATACAGGATTCCCTGACATTGCTGTGATGCCTTCATGGGAAAATCAGAATTTCAATGAATTTATCAAGAGGTTTCCAGGCCAGGAGGCAAAGTAATAAAGATCCATAATTCAGGCCAGAGCAGCTCCCTGAGTGCAGCCCAATAACTTACAGATCTCAGATGAGAACAATCCTTTTACTYTTTTAATGGCATTTCAAATTTATTACTCTGTGGAGAGATTTCAGATTCTTTGGGKGAGCTCTGCCCCTGTAGCTCCACCTGCCCGTGCTACCCATGGCTGTGGSTTCCTGCTCCCTGCCTCAATACACTTGCAAATGTCCCGCCCTCGACRTTTCTATGAATTAAAACAATTAGTTCCCATGAATTCATCACGGATACAACTTTGAAGTGCTCCTTTTGTGAGCACTGGGGTCATTCAGAGTCACTCCTTGCAGAGACTGAGGAAAGGAGTCAGGACCAGGATGGGTGGGGACAGCCCAGGAGTCAAGGTGGCATTTCCACACCTGATAATCAGCTGAGGAGAAAGTGTCCCTCAGGATTTCCTGGCATCACTCGTGCTGTTGGGATGTATCACAAGAGTGGGCAAYAGCATCTCCAAAATCTTTTAGCTCTCCAAATACATAAGCCTTAAAAATACAAGACCTTCCATTAATTCCCTCTCTCAATGGCAGGAGCACCCATGAAACTCCCAGCTCAGTTTGGCCTCGAGCTAAACCCGGTGGCTCTCACAACCTGGAAAGCCTGGGCTGTGCTAACAGGGAGAAAAAAAATTTCTGGGAAGAGGAACTTTTCCTTCTTTTGAAGTCAGAATGGATTTGCAAGGGTCTTAAGTGATGAGGGGACAGTTTTAAGTAGAGGGGATATGTGTATAATKTTAACCATGTAAATAGTCCTTTGCAGCCTGGGAATCTTCAGACTTTTCAAAGCTTTCAGAAGTTGGCACTGCATACTTGTTAAAATCAGTTTAACCACTTGCCAAGAGGTTTAAAGAAAGACGACACCTATTTTGCATGAATAGTAATATTACTCTGATGAATTTAGTTATACTAATGGGAGAGCTTAAAGAATATGCTCCTGCCCCTGATGGAATTTTTAAGGCAAATAATAAGCTTCTGGAGGGTGTAACCTAAAACAGACATTTCATAAAAGATTCATCCTTGAACAAAAATGTCATGAAAGCATGAAATGAAAACTAGACGACAATCAGAATTCCTCTTGAAGTGCTTTGTAGTAATTATTTTTAAAAATCCTCACAAAAGGCTCTATTCAATTGCAGAATAGCAAGTGAGGTCTGGATGGTTCAAGGCCAAATAATTTCTGCAATGAAAAAAACAGGCTTCAGTTCTTCAGTTCTGATGGAAGGTATTTTAAATGGGCATGAGCTCCAATTATTGCTTTCTTATCCCCAGCTTCTGTGGGGCATGAATTGCCCACAGATAAACCCCCTGCCCTGCAAAGTGGTGACCACCATCATTTGCAGCCCTAATACCCCTGGTTCCACACCACACCAAGCATCAGTCTGCAGATAAGGGCTGGGGGCTTGTGGCACCAGAATTTCATCTCTTTATTCTCCCTTCTCTCGTACAGGAAAAGGCATTTCCCCAGCTGCCAAAACCCAGCCTTGCTCTGCTGGGTGAGCCCTGACACCACGGGGATGGAGCACAGCCTGGGTACAGCCAGGATTTCCCAGTTCCTCATCAGGGAAAAGCCCTTTRCACACCCATGGCACCACCAGTTCCCATCCCAGGGCACTGGGACGTGCTGGGCACCAGCAAGTGGCTGCTCCCCTTCATCTGGGGGGGCACAGGGTGGGTCCCTGGGGAGAAGAGGAGCAGGCAGAGCAAGACCAAGGGCTGCCATTGCTCACTGCACATCCAGCTGTTGGTGTTTGCAGCTCTCCCCAAGCCCAGCCTGCTGTGCCCCGAGGAGCCAGACTTGTGCCCTGAGCCGTGGGTGACAGCAGCGCCATTCTTCACCCACACAATAGAGACTTGTTCACAGCTCGATGGCAGCCTGGTAAAACTCGGAGTTTTCAAGTGTGTTTGAGTTGGGGCTTAGCTAAACAAAACTGGTTTTCTCAGCCAGGCTGTGGGATTCTCACGAGCCGTGCGCCTCCTTGTCCGCAGCTCCCAGAATCCTTCCCCTCTCCCTTCTCGTTTGTGCTGCTCACCCCTTTGGCAATTCTAATTTAGCACAGCAAATCCTCCTGCTCCTTCTTAAACTGAGGGCTGACCTGTGTTCAAGATCATGGTTTTTGAAGCAGAACCCGTTCCCCACCAGAAGATTTTAATTTCGAGCTAAGTGCTGCGCTTTGTTTCCAAATGCTTTATTTCAAATTGTTTCAATGTGTAGCATTCTGAAAAACTATTTCCCCTATTCTGAGGCTTTTCTGGCTTTGGATTTTTCCCTCCTGATTTTTAGGACTTCTCTTTTTTTCTYTCCTGAGGARCTACTACTCCCCAAACCAGATCTCCTGCAAAAATGCCTCTGGACTTCCCTACAAATGCATAGCCCCTCCATGCCTTAGTTTACATAGGTGTAAAAACCCAGGGAGCATAATTTCCCTGCCTCACAGAAGTRCAGTGAAACTCAATTAAACCAACTAATGCCTACAAAGGGATCCCGTGTCCTCAGGTGGACAATCTATATGGAAAACACGGTGCTGAGAGAGCGCCAGGAGCACTTCAGGACAGAGATAGAGCAACAGGAGATCACACAGGGACTTGGCTGTGCTGCTCCTGCTCCTCCAGCAACTCCTCAGTCTGTGCATCTGTTCCCCCTGAGGGGCTTGTTGGGAGCCTGCAAGGGGAGAGCAGGAGGGGAGCTGGGTGCTCCCTGGAAGGGGACAGGGACAGGGACAGGGCAGTGGTGGCAGTGCCCAGTGCAAGGGTTGTGCTTGGAGGGCACAAGCAGCTCCTGCAGGAGACCCTGAGTGTCCCCTTCATCCCCAGCCCCTTCAAAACCTTGGAGATGATGGAGCTGCAGAGTTGTGGGATGTGACAGCCACAGGAGAAGCGCTGGCAGTGCAGGAGCAGGAGCCAGGGAACACACAGGGTGCTCAGCTTGGGTTTGATGCAGCTCCTGGGGTGGGAGGGAAGGTTTGGGGTGGGGCAGGTCCTGGAGAGGCACTGGGGACTGTGCTGGAGGCTGAGGTGGTGACACAAGCCCACAGGGCTGTACAAGCCTTGCCTGGGGACACATCCAGGCACCCACGGGAGCTGCCGTGCCCGGGGCATCGCAGAGGGGTTCAGTCCCTCCTGCAACCAGCATGGGCATTGTAGGGTTTTTATGGGGTTGCCCTTCCCTTGGGGTGGGTTTTTTGGAGCAGCTGCTGCACCTGGCTCCATGGCACCCCGATCTGCTGGGAACTGCTGCCCTCCTCCTCCTCMTCCTCMTCCTCCTCCCGATGCACCAGGAACTCCTCCCAGGGGAAGTGAACTGTGTTAACATCCATGAACACCACACAAAAGCCAAACCAGAGCTCCATTTCCCAACAGACAACCTGCCTGCCACTCTCTGCAGGCAAACCTGTGCTGCCTGTGTGATGAGCACAGAGCCATGACTCTGCAAGCACGAGGAAATGCAAGTTCATCACCATGACATTCCAGCCACCTACCACCAAAATAATTAATGGCTGCTTAATGGCTCCAACAGGCTTTGGTTTGTAAGGAGATGAACTTTRCTCCCAGTGAAAAGAAAAAGGTATAGATCACCTTGAGCTGGATTAAATAGATATTATTTTATTCACTGTTATGCATTTATCTAGGTCAGCAATTTCTGTATGCCCTAAATAACCTTGGCTTTTGTATTTTTTAATATTTTGTACAACTGTGTTTTTCCTCAGTTTCCAGAAATGTTGCTCTGAATTTTTTCAGCCAGAAGGATACACTGGTTTTTGTTTACAGCAGTTTCAAGGGATGCCAGTGGAAAGGAAGCTAAACCAGTTCCAGTGACAGGATGTCTCTGGCCACTGCCCCACAGAGCCATCAGCATCCATGGGACCTGCAGGAATCCCATTCCTGAAMAGCCAAATCCTTGGAAAGAGTAGTTGGGATGCCATGGGGTGGAAAGTGTTGTTTTGTAAAAAGCCTGAAGAAATTCAACTTATTTCCTGGGTTCAGGAACCTCAGGTTTTCCATGCTGGAGCTTTACCCTCCWCTCAACACTCCCCACTGTCCCTGAGGGACAGCAGCACTCTGGGAGCCACAGCCTCCCTCACTGGCATTTCAGGAGAAGCAGCCACAAGAGTTTTCCTTGCACATTGGCTTTTTTTCCTTAATTTGTCAGCCTGTCTCCTGAGATTTAAGCAAGATCTGGGCCAGCAGCATGGAAGAGTTTGGGAAATGCCTGCATCTCTGCCAGGAGAGCGTGTCCCAGGGATGGGGATCCCAGGTGMTCAGGAATATCTGAGGAGCACCAGCTGTTGTTGTGTGCTGCAGGTTTAGTGCCAAGTGTCACTGCAATATTTATGAAGTGGTTGGCACTCCTCTGCTAGACTGACACGTTTTGAGAAGTCATAAACAAATCACCTTTGCAAGTGGAATTTAAAACTGTTTTGCAGCTTTGTGTTTTCTCTAACAGCCCCATCACGTTTAAGGCGGGAACGTTCAAAATTCAAGTCCTGCAAGTGCACTTAGTACTCCTTTACTACTCCTTTACTACCAGGAGTATCAGCATCACTCAGCTGGAGAACAGGACCAGATCCCATCTCACCACTGGAACCACATCCAGCCCTTTCMAAGCTCTGGTTTTAAACCAGGCTGAGTTTCTCCTGACTCGCTCTGCTTGGAAAGATATTTAAGGACTTGGTCTCCCTACAACACATCCTACATTTCATCCTACACTTGCAAAGTGAATTTGWGCACTTCCCCAGCAATTTCCTGGAGCATTTCACAGCAATGACAGTCAGAAGACATCCCAAACTCTCCCCATCATGATTTKTCATGATGCCTGCTCTTCCAAAGTGTCTTTTACCCAATTTACTGCTCTGCCCCCAGTCCCACTCTTCCCTGCAGTTCCTGCTGAGCAGGATGGAGACCTGGTGGTGCTTGGATAATTTTCAGCCAGCTCCAAAACTGGACATAAACACACACAGGGGTTCAAGCACCACTGAGCAACCTCAGCACTTAACTCCAAATACAAGGTGAGTCTCGCTGGAGAGTTAAAGCTGTTAAGAAGCTCTTAAAAGGGCTTGAAAGAGAATTTAAAAAATAAAATRCAAACTTCAAACAGTCACCATGGGGACAAAATATTCAAGTGACAGTTCAAGCTGTCAAACATTAACTTTTGATATTTTTATTGCCTTSCATTGGCTACCTTTGGCACATCACCCATGCCACTAATGGCTGTCCTGTTATTAACGATGGATTTCATGGTCATTAACTGGAGTTCAGCAAGTCACAGATGACTTTATTAGGCATGACTTCAATAATCACCATTTTAATTGCACAGGCTGTCCTCTGTGCCCACCCTGAAAACACAAACTAATTTTTAAGTTAAGCAACATTATCCTTTCCACTGGGCATCATCACACAGGGCAGCCTGCCAGAAAAAAAATCCAAACCAACAAACCCTCAATAAAATGATTCAGGGGAAGAGCTCACCCATTTCTGTGCTGCTTTGAGGTACAAGCCACATCTGATAAGGCAGAAGTGAGGCCACAAGAACCACATTCTGCTCAAGGTTCTAATAAAAAGGCTAAAGGAGARAGGAGATGAGATGTGGCTCAGCTGACAGCCTGTGTCAGGCTCTGTCTGCTTCAAAAAATACCGAAAAAAATCCCTTTACAGCAATCCTGTCATGGGTGACTGTGCCCACCCTGCAAGGGTGGCACAAGCAGGTTGCACCAGGAGCAAACACCACGTTGCCCTGCTGAAAATCCCCCCATCTTTACACCACTGTGGACCCCCGAGGTGTTTTCCAGGATGGACAAAACTGACCCCCTTGCCTGGGTCTGGCAGGAGAGAAGTGATCCTCTCCTGCCAAGAGAAAGGGATTTAAAACTAAATCTGAAGCAAGAGGTATTGGAAGGTGGAAGGTGTCCCTGCCCCTGTCAGGGATAATATTTAAGGCCCCTTCCAACCCATTCTGTGAATTTATGATGGTTCTGCACTASTCAAGCACCTGGCCACCACCTTTGGAGCTGCCTTGTTCCTCAGGGGTAAAGCAGCATCTCCCTGTGCATCATCAGCATGGATAAAACAAAGCTGCTGTGAGCACTCAGCCTCTGGGGGCAGGAGTTTCCCTGCCCTGATCCAAACCAACCCTTTCAGACCTGGATTTCCATGGGGACAGGTGACCTGTAGGGACAGACACCCCCCAGCACTCTGCCCTCACTCCTCATCTGGAGGAAGCATGACCTCTTTGAGACACCAACATTCCAAACCCAGAATTCAAACAAACAAGAGGCCCACCCCCAAGTAAACCAGAACAAACAAACAAACAAATAAACATTTTTAAAGTTTGTATTTTTCCTACTGCACTGTGACCAACCTGGAATATGATTTTTGTGAAACTTCAAATCAGGAAGTGTAAGAAAAAGTGGATCTGTATCCACCAAAGTGGATTCTGTGCCAAGCTGGGCTGTAGGGCTGGCGTGGACAAATTCATTTCTGCATGAACTGCACTAAAGCACATTCACATCCCCAGGGCATGCAAATGTGAGGTTACCA
>CADDXX010000141.1:245407-260863 GCA_902810485.1 Alauda arvensis
TTTAGCCTGTTAATTTGAAGTGTTACCAAGTGGTTCCTTGTGAAAAAGCAGTGTAGGTCCAGGAGACCCGGAGGGACAAGTGAAAAGGTGCCTATTTTGGAAAAGGTCATTCTGAACTTTCAACTCCGAAACTGGGGGCTGCTTCTTGACTATGGCATTCCTGGTCTCTGGACTGAGGGTGATCAAGAGTATTGAAAACAGAGCTTTAGAAGAGCACCCATTTTCACTTATGGAAACTGATAGTTTTGCAAGTCTGTGACAATCTGATCCAGTGTAGTGTGCTTTTTCTGCCAGCCAACCCTCCTATTCTCACTGTAAATGACTGCACTTCTCCCTGGGGGCAAAATGGTGAACTTGTTCAGGCCCAAATATGTTTTTATAATGCAGCTTTACCCCCTTCTAGCAAAAGCAGCTTTTTTTTCATACAGTAACATGGTGTTGGCACTGTTTTTCTAGTTGTAAGAATTTCAGTGCAGTAACAGTGGTGTGGTGTTTGGGGAATTGCAAACCAGCTAAAGCAATTCTAGTCATTGTTCTCTCTGCTCTATTTCCACCCCTCCCTGGATCCCCCACTTCAGCTTTTCCAAGTTACTGGGAAGTCAGTAAGAATTAATGAAGGTAAAATTACATTAATACCTAAAAGATTAATTTATGCTGATTATTTCCTTGTTTACAGGGAATCAAATACCTCCTAACACAAACAGTTAACATGGTGAAAAGCTTGATAGTGCTTAAGAAAGCACTTTGAAGGTTAAAGATAATGTTAATATCTTACAGCCAGAATTATGTGCAGCACAGCAGGGTCACCAACAGTAAACCATGAATGGGGCACAGCACTTAACAGAACAGGAGTACCACATAAATTCACATTCATAAATAACATCTGGAGTCCCACAGGACAGGAAAGGAAGTTGAGCTTTCTCATATTTTCCCTCAGTATGTGAAACATGATGAGAATTACTTGTTTTTCAAGGTGACTAAGTGTAAAGGGATGTATATATAAATTACTGAGATCAGGCTCTTAGGACTGGATAGTAACATTTTGTTGAGCTTATTATGATTGTGGTTCATTCTGTAGTTTCTGATTATTTCAACCTAACTGTCAATCAGAAGATGTTGACCCACGCTGCTTAAGATGTATTTGGCACCTAATTGCAAGTTGTAGATTTACCAAATCAAGTGAACTATCTACTGTACTTCCTGCAGAGTCCACTTGCAGAGCTCTGTCCGAAATGTCTCTCCTGAGATGAGGGCATAAGGCACTAGAAAGAGGTGCTGTTTTATATGACTAATCAACATAAAAACATGATTCAGAGTGGGAATTCTAAAAAAAAAAAAAAAAAAAAAAAAAAAAAAAAAAAAAAAAAAAAAAAAAAAAACCCCAAAGCCAAGAAACCCCAAGAATTAAAGCACAGCCATCCCAGGTCAACAGATCCTTCCTTCGAGGATATTCCACAGGATCTCAGCCTCAGATCTCCCATTCCATCACATCTGTATCACTCCTCCTTTTACAGGCCCTGATAACTTTTACTGCACAGTTTAAAAACAGAATGTAACATGTGATAAATAATTGTGTTAACCCTGCATCCATGAATGGCTTTAACTCGCAGCTTGTGCTCAGTAATGAATGCCAAAGGATGTGTTAATAAAAAATTAAATCACCAGAGAGCAGTGTCAGGATGCACACTTTGGTAACCTAATGCTGTTAAGTTTCCATGTCATGTGAGCTGCAGTGTACAGCAGCAAGGAACAGGCATTCCCACTCCCTTTGAATGGTACAGATGTTTTGTGCTCCCAGAGAATATCCTAAAGAGAGAYGCACGCCCTTCGTGTGTATCTATTATAACATTATTAGCCACACTCCTAATTAATCCTTCCGAATTCCAGGCATTTTTCATTTAGTTCTTAGCTGAGGAAAAGGGGGAAAAAAAAAAAAAAGGTGCCTGAACAACTATTTGTGTCGTAGAGTTCATAAATGAGCCCATCACCCTATACCAGAACTGCTATAATTTTATCGGAATGAAAACCATTCTCTTTGATCTCCTTTAGTTCTTAAATCCAGCAGTTGTGTATTCAAACATCAATGGAAATGTGGTTTCAAGCTTCCTCTTTCATTATCTTTCTCAAAGATAAAAAAGAGCAAAAGAAAAAAAAAGTTCTGAGCTTTAGAGATGAGGCAATATTTTTACAGTAATTTCTTTATCTGATTTCATCCTGTTTACAGAAGCTGCTGTTTGGAAGATCTCATCCCCCCCCTCCCCATTTTCGAGATGGTTTTTCTTTAAATAAATGTATACTAAAAAATAGAACAGACAACAAAGTCGGCTTCCTGCTTGCTCTTTATTGTAAAGGAGATAAGGTTGCTAAATGCTGCGTTATCTGACTTTGGTTGGGTGCGTGACCTACATGGATCAAGATGGAGATTTAATGATTAAACTTAACTCCTTTATCTTCAGCACAGGGGGAGAGGGGGGAGGAAAGAGTACCCAAACAAACTACTTATGTTCTGGTGTGATAGAATTACAGTTGAACACAATAATTAACTATCTGACACATTCCTGCGAGGCTGCAGATGTCAGTAATGGCTCTGAAATGCCCCCTCTCTGTTGTCATAACCCAGCAGCCAAAACATGCACAGACTCTGCAGGATCAGGGCTGGCAAAATGCATTTCATCCCTCCCCAGCTGATTCACACAGACCACAGGTGTGTTCTGTGCTTCAGGTACCACTGAGAGACAAATATAGGAGCAAATTCAATTAAAACAAAATGCATCCTTAATCTACCAAACCCACAGCAGCATTTTAATCTCTCCAGTCCAAGGCTCTGGACTCCAATCTTCCTGTAGGATTCTTTACAGCTCTTGAAACCTATTTCAACCTCTCACTCCCAGGTAACACAGCTCATTTCAGCAACCACTGCACATCCAGGGGCTCTGAGCAACCCAGGAGATGATTCCCAGCCTCCTCCTCCTGCACCCTATCAAGGTCCTTGCACATAGATCCTAAAAATCTTGAATTAATCTGCCACACCACAAACTTCAAAAGGCCTGGCACTTCAGTTTGGATGGCTTGTAAAAGCTACACCTACCTCTGTGTGCAACACTTGTGCAAAAAAAAAAAATTAATGACTGCCAATGAAACCCAAAAAAACCTCCAAGCCCAACATGGGCTCACCCTGGAGCCCCTGGGTTTTGTTCAGCTCAGACTCTGGACACTGGCAATGGGTTTTATTTTTTGCATGAAGGCCACATGATATGCAGTGAGTTTAATGAAGTTTGTTCTTAGCATTATTTCAAACCTCCAGGGCTGCTGTCACCCACGTGGATCAGGACAGCAGGATTTATTTGCATCAACTCCCACTGCAAACAACAAGCAGCAGCCATGAGCCCCAGCTCCTGCAGGATCCAGAAAAGCAACGAGCTCCCTCCAAATGCAGCAGCAAAAAGATGAGGACATCAAGGGCAGGACTCACTCCCCACCTCGGAGCACCAAGTTTCATTAAAGCAGAGAACAAATTTAGGATCTTACCTTCTAGAAAATCCCCACGGAGCTGCAGGACCAGCTGTTTCAGGTAGCAGAGGAGTTTCCCTGCCAGAAGTCCYAAGGCAGCCCCAGCAGCACTGCCTGCCTCCCCCTGGGAGCATTTACCTTCATCAACAAACCCACCTGGGGCTGAGAGAGCATTTCTGCCCCCTACTCCTCCTGAAGGGCTGACATCAAACCTGCCTGCCCCTACCCAGGGGGGCTGAGCAGCAATAGGAGGCTCACAGGAGAACTGGTTTTTCCCTGCCACCTCCTCTCATGTTGGAATGGAGTGGGAAGAGTGAGGTGGTTGTGCTGCTGATGCACTTCCATCCTCTGATAAGCAGCTGGAATGAAGACTGGAGTTGTTTTATCACTTCCCAGAGACTTTTTCTCCTATCTTTAATGGACTTTCTATGTTCCTCACCTCTCCCTGGCCATCTAATGGTGCAAGATCCCAAAAATCTGACTGGGAAACCAAATGCCAGCTTAATCCTATGGACTATACCCAAATAACAGTGCTGGAAGGAAGCTGCCTGCAAACACAATGCTGAGCCCTCCTCAGGGGAGAGAATTTCATCCTGGAAGGATGAAACTGAGTCCCATGAATGCTGTCACAGCCAGAAGCTGAGGTGCCTCCAGAAGATGCTCTGTAGCTGGAGAGGAGATGCTCAGGGAGGTTCTGTTGGCCTCTGCAGCACCTGGCAYTGATCATTGTCCTTCCTGAGAGCAGGTTTGGATTCCTATGGACAACCACCACAGCCTGACATTGGAGTGCTGAGGGATCARTTAGCTGCTGATGGGAAAGCAAATTTTTGCACAAAAATAAAAAGAGAGGACAACACTGACTGATCACTGTCTTGCTGCCATGCCTTTCTAAGGAAGGGTGGGAAGGAGAGTGGATTTAGGGGGATAGCCTGGATGGAGAGATGCTGTGATGAGCTAAAGCTGTCTTGGACTGGGGGATGGGAAATTAGGAGGATGCTCAAGTCAAACATCAGGGACTTGAGTCATACGTGGAGTAGCAAACACAAAGTACCTTGGTATTTGGGGACATCTGGCCTCGAAGCTGATTCAGTTCATAAACATTTTAATAAGCTTCCTAAAAATTGCAGCATGAGGAATTTGGCAGGGGAGAGGCAGAGATGGAAAGTAAATCAGAGGGATTTCCATGCTGCCACATGAGCCATGTTGCTTGGCAGGCTGATGGATTGGGGCCGTTGGATGAAATAAAATGCAAAACAATTAAATGGCACGTGACTGCAGGAGGGGGTAGGTTTACTTTGCAGGATTTGCATCAACATTTTCTTTGGCTCCCATCCAGGTGGCTCAGCACCCCTTGGAGTCACTTAAACAAACCCAACTTTGAAAGCAAAACTCTGYCAGGAGTTCTGAGCCTCGCCCAGCTCCGTGTTCACATCAGGGAATGGTGAATCCCACACGAGGTGGCTGCAAGGGCCACAAATCTGCCCTGAAGGTCTCTGCTCTCCTCACACACACACACTGCTCTCCTCAGAGGAGCCCTCATGTGGTTTYTAAGCCTTGTGATGAAGACTCAGCACAGCCTGGTGCAGTCCAGTAGGAAGGTTTGTGGACAGGGCTGGAATGGAGAGACAATGCCCAGCTCCACTTTCTGTCTTTTGGGAAGTTCAGAGGAGCTGGTCAGAGCAGGGATTTTGGCCAGCACACTCTAGAAGAAGGGGTTTAGGGAGACCTAATGTTGGGTCCAGATGTGCCCCCTTTCCCTGATGCTGARCAGCTGATGGATGATCTGGGGCTTGACTTCAGACTCGTGAGTGACACAAGTTTTGGTGCACAGATAATCTGGTGCATATCAAAACCCAGCYCCATGTTTGTTCCAGCAGATAGTTATGATTTATCTATTTTATGGCAGGGTTTGCAAGGGTAGAGCAAACTTTTTGTTCTGTAAATTTCGGAGCAAACTGCTGGCTCACACTAACAACAACATTTGGGGCCTTTTGATTATTTTATTTAGAGCTATTTTTGCAATTAACCTCGTCCCTAAAAGCCTTTCTGTTTTGATGAGGTTATTTTCATATGGTGCAAGTYGAAAGGGGCGTGAGACAGCTACACACATGTATTCTAATCAGATTTGAGCCGTTGTTGTGCTTCATCTGTTTAATGTCATCTGCACTGCCAAAGTAGCCAAGCTCCTTCAGGGCAAACTGGGTGATGGGAGCCAGCATTCCTGATTTTCTGTCCCTGGAGCAGCTTTGAGAGCAGGGCACTGCCGGGGCAGGCTCAGCTCTCCCCTGCTCATCCCTCAGTGCCCAGCACTTCCACAACCCCGTGGTAACCTCGTGGTAACCATTAACCACTGCCACTTGCTGCAGCCTCTGCTTGGAGGGGAGCAAACCAGAATTGGGGTCTGAATTAAAATCTCATTTTGGGTTTGTGCAGCACTTTGGGAGAGTTAAGAGCCCACGGGGAAGAAAGTTTTAYCCAGTAAATAATTGGAGTGAGGGAGAGTTTGAATGGAGGCAGCCCCTTGCTTGCTGCTGGAGTCAGAGCCTTCCCTGGGAGGCAAACACCACCCCCAGGCTGCTGCTGCTCCAACTGGAGTTTCCAAGCCTGGATCCTTTTCACACATATGTGATCAAGCTGTGGATGGGAGTCAGCCCCAGCCTTCTGGAAAAGATGCACGGAGGGCTGTGTGGAGGGGGAGTCTGCATCACATGCTCTGGTTTAAACTTTTCCACTTCTCAGTTAATAAACAAATGTTAAATGGTGCCTCCAGGAGCCCCTGCACCCCAAAGTCACAACTGCTGGACGAGAAGAGGCTGGAGTCATGGSATGGGTCTCCCCTTGCTGTCCTGCTTCAGGAAGCCATTCAGAAATTTGCTTCATCCTGAAGCTGCTTAAGGAAAAATAATTCTGCAGAGAGAGGGGACAGAGTTTAACTTTGCCTGCAGACCTGTGTGAATGAGATGTGTTTGTCCCCACAGGCACTGCAAGCTCCTTTCTCATCATCTCCACCTTCCTCCTTTACTGCTAAGGCAGCACTGACAGCTGAGCTGTTGTACTTCAAAACACGTCACCAAAATTCATTTCTCAGGTCCTTGTAATTTTTTCTTCATGCTCCCTGAGTGCACACAGATATTTAATGACCTAAAACTGCAATTGAAGCAATTACTTTAACACTGAGGCAAACACAGGTGTTAGCACCCTTCCAGAGCAGCCCTTGGTGCATTTGCTTAATGCTTTTAATTACAGYTGTTAATATGGCAGGCTGATTAGATGTTTGACAGCTCCTGTTTRGGTTGGGATGTTCWGGTMCCCAGCAAATCTTTGGAAGATCCTRCCCAGGACTCAATGTCACTCAAGTCAAGCCATATCCCAGGGCATTGCAGCAGATTAAAATGACTTTTTTCTTCTCTTTTCAATGGGGAGTTTTTCCTCCTTCTCCTCCCAGTGTGAATGTGGATGTATGAGCAACAAACAGCAATGGGAAAGGAAATGCAGAGAAACCACACAAAGATTTACTGGGGCTTTAGCAAAATATTATCATTCTTAATGTTTGTCGACATGTGGCAATTTTCTTTGAACCAGGGATAGTTCAAATTCCTGCTTGCTTTGAAGACTTAATTTTCTCCCATAAAAACTATGGAGACTGTCTTGGATAATTTTAGCACTTAYTTGCTGAGCTCAGGCATGCTTTGCACTGTGTATATTTTATTTGCCACCTGCCAGCTCACGTCCACATTTCCCCAAAGTCYTGGGAAGAGGTCCTGGACAAATCCTGGGCAAAAACTTGAGCTCTGGCCCACCCTCTGTGGCTCAAACACCCACACCCAGGGCAGGCACAGCTCCTTAAATAACAKCTCCAGGGACAGTGAAAGYCCCAGCCCAGCACACAGGGACACTKGTGAGTGACCTTGCCATGGGCCACGTGCCAGGTGGATGTCTGTGATGTGACAAGGTGTCTGATGATGCAGAGCCCCTCCAAGCTCAGTGCATTGACAGCCAAGCAAGGTGTGAACCTAGAAAATTAGAATCATGGAATCATTGGGGTTGGAAAACAACTCCAAAATCATCAAGTCCAACCTTCAACCTCTCTGTTACTCTGATTAAAGCTGGGCCAGGACTTCAGCCACTCTCTGGGTGAATGGACAGGTAAGTTTTGGAGGTGACACAAGGAATTGTGCATCTCTGGGGATTATTACCAAGTAGAAGRTAGGGATGAGGTGTGAAAAATGATGTAAGTGTAAATCATAATTCTCTGCTTGGGAGGGGAACACACTGAAAAGGACCRGTAGATGAAACCTGAGGCAGACRAAGTCCAAACAAAACCTGTGGACACAGCAGTCCTTGTGGAGTGTTTGTGAATGACTGTTGTGCCTGYGCTCGTGTCTGCAGACAGTTAAGCAGAAAGGGATTGTTTTCTTTACTCACACACATTCCCTCACCCTGAGTTAACTTCCTCGGGCAGAAGAGTGCCCAGAAATAAACTGTCATAACCACCAAGTGAAACTGCCAAGGGGTGGTGGAGTGTCCAGCTCCAATGTCTTCAATCAGGAGCGCTCTCSTCCTTTGAAGATAGGCCTTTGCCAAGCACAGGCTGTACCTCTGTCACACGCCAGTTATTGCACTTGATAGGGCTGAAATCTAATGGCCCACGAAATAAAGGTCAGCAGGAAAAAAGATTATTGAGTGGTTTCTTCTGGTCCCAAGTCTGTGAATCTGCAAAAGGTTGGCAACTCGTAGCCACCGTCATGGTGTTTTTCATGGTACCCTTTGATAACGGGATTAGGAAGCACCAATATCAGTTCAAAAAAGCTGCTGAGAAGTGCCTGACATTTGGTCATTACCAGTCTTCAGTCACTATTGATTGGTGTCTGTGCTGGAGGCAGTAATCCAGCGCAGGGAGGGGGGCAGGGTGGCTGCAGACAGGTCAGGGATCGATGCGGAGCTGCTGATGGGATATTGGCCCTGCTCTCTCTGCTGCTCGTGGTGGGACTCTAACACTTGCTGGGGGTATTTCAACAAACCAGCCCTGAATTTTTTGTTTTTTAGCACACTATCCTGCCAAGCAGTTTGGCAGCATCCTCATTTCTGCAAGCAGAGGAATCACCATTTCYCTTCTCCCAAAGCTTTCGCTGTCAGAAGCAACCACCCTGCCTGGAATGGAGCTCCCAGAGCATGAATATTTCATGGGTCTGGTTTTGGGCAGATTACTTATGGTTGAGTTTTCATGGCCAATAACTAGATTTTTGTGACTATCAGCACTTCTTTGGYAATTTAAAGTTTACTTGAAAGGGAAAAGAAGCAAACTGAGGATGGGTGGGTACAACCAAGGTCTTGTGCTCCTACAAATACCATGATAAAAGTGGATTGGTTCATCAGGRTACTTTGAAATATTTAGGAGAGCATCAGCAGGAAGTGTGAACACATGTATATGAATAAAGCTAAAATTCCATGAAGTGTGTGGGAAGGAGGTTTGGGAGTCAGCACATTTCTTACCAACCACATTAAGTGCACCCAAGGGTGAATTTTTTATTGATTTGGATTTTTCTTTAGCGCTGCCCCCTACAGAGCGTTGGATTTCTGAACATGAAAAATAACAAACTTTACAAACACACAAGTTGTAAAACTCCCCCAGTGATGCAAAGAAGGTGCTGAGTCTGCCCAGCTCCTGCCTCTGGACACAGCTGGGGAAGGCTGGTCCCCAAAAACTGAGATATTCCCCCAAAACAGTCAGACCTGCTTGCACCTGTTAATCAGGATTGTTGTAAACTTTTCCTGCTCCTCCATGAGCCATCCCACCATAACTCTTCCATGGCAGGAAGATATTTATTTTCAAGGAGAGCATTCCTATTTAATGGGAAACATCTTCTTTGTGGAAATCAGTTCAAAACRTCCCTGGGCTTGAGTGGTGCAGAAAGCTTTTACAAAATATTAGAAGTATGCTTAGCTCCTTGGATGTATCAGCCTTGCCAGAAATAAAACCATTCTGATAAGCTCTCATTTGGAGAAATTTCTCATCTCCTTCTTTGCTCCCCAAACAGAATAATTAATAAAGCAGGAATACAGAAGACTCTACTGGCATCCCAAAGAAGCCTCTCCCTTGCTACAAGAGGTTGGATTCTCTCAGTCTCTCCTAGTGGGATTACTCCACTCTCAGAAATCAGCAAACAGCCCTTCTTTTCCAGGAACTTGAATCAGATTTGGCCTGAAAGTGCAATCCAGGAATCAATCACCAAACACAAGGCAAAAGCTCTGCAGGTTTTGTCCTGGGGTAGGACAGTCAAATTGCCATTTTCCCTTCCTCAGGGCTGTGTGGATGGTGCCAGTGGAGCTTCTCCTGCTGGCCAAGGATGAGAAGTGTCACAAGAAGAGCCTGTCTGGCTCCTCCTGCCTTTTCCCAGCAGCCAGCCCAGATCCTTTTTTCCCCTCAGTCTCTCACTTCCAGGGTATTTTGCCTTCTCATTGACTAGTCAATGGCCTGGCCCGGTCTCGTCATGGTTTGTCTCCTCTCCTCGCATCCTGTTTGGGATGGAAGCCCCTGTCTGGSCATCAAGGTCCACGGACAGCTCACMAAAGTGACCCTGAGATCTTCCTGACCCTCGCTGTGTTTGCTCATTTCCTTCTCAGCTCTCTTTCTATTGCTTTTCAAATTAAGGTGCACAGGAAACCAGAGCAGTTTCTGATCTCTCCTCCACCTAAAAAATTAGAACATCAAAACCAGTTTTACCAGCAATAAACGAAGCTACTTTGAAAAGTGAGGCAAAGGGATCTATCTGGAGTCAGTAAGACATTGTTAGGATCTCTTTGATCGGGAGCCTTAAATGAAAATTATCAAATGGCGCTTTAAAACATACACCCTTTTGTTTGATTAGCCTGCTGCAGATAACCTTTATTAAACCTGATCTAAAATTACAGCCATGCACTGGTGGTTCTTTGATGCCTTGGCTGTTTCATTTCCTGTTTATACTATGATACACGTTGCACTAGGAGATAAAGCACTTCTGAAGGATATTAAGACATGAAAGTCCCTTGGCTATTTGCTGGCACTGTTTTGATGTTTTCTTGCTCTCTAGAAATTAGCATATCCTTTTCAAAGACTGCCTCTGATGAGAGTAATCCTTTGCCATGATGTATTTGCTAAAAGTCATAAATGATAGTATATTGTGTAAAGAAATGACACATAAAAGGGACGATGCTAGATTATTGATAATGAGGCAACTTGTGCAACTCTGCTTTTGGCTTTTATAAAACACATTTTTGACACCATAAATACATTGAGCTTATATTAATGAGGATTTAATACTTCTGAGATTTTAGAAACTTGCTTAGAACAACTTTTCAAAAGAAGGTTTTTTTGGGAAGTTTAAYGTTTTCACTAATTTTGATAAGATATTCTGTTAAGCACGTTTTGCTGCCTTCATAATGAGGAATGATGGAAAGGTTTTTAGCAYGGCTTTGCTAGAATTAAACTATGCTGGAATATTTATTTTATTAATTTGTATAGTGTCTATTGCCATAGAAATGAGGTTGATTAATTATAGAAATTTGCAATAAAACATTACCTTTAATAAGAGAAAAAAAAAAAAAAGAACTTTGACACACATAAAAGCAAAACATAAGGATCTGATATCTGAAGGTGTAAATAAGTATCGCTCCACTGAAGCTTTGAAGTGACATTGATTTACATCACCAAAAGATCCGTCTCCTGTTGTCACTAACAAATGACCTGAGCATTTTCACAGSAGAGAAAGCCATGCCTGGATGACCTGGAAAATAAGGACCAGGGTGTTGGGATGATAGAGGGGTGAGGAAGAGCAACAAGRGCATGGGGGTCTTCACCAGCCTCTTTTCAAAGGCACTTTTTTTGGGCTTTTCAGAGTGCTTTGCATGACAAGGTCTGAGTCAAACTATACAGTTTCTGTATCTGTATGAAAATCATCATAATATTCCTTGARYTGTGTTTGCAAAAACACTCTTCCAYCACTCACMTGGCAGTGGCACAAGATCTGGGCTCTGATGGAGGTGGCATGTRCCAGGTGTGCAGTGGTGACTTCACAGCAGTGTGACACTTTGCCTTACAGAAGGTGCTTTCTGTAGGCAGACACAGAGAGAAATCATTTTGTACTTTCCAAACTGGGGGACCCACGTTACACACCTGAGGCCAGTGTGCAGCACCTGTGGGTGAGGATTTCCCTACCTGAATYTGTAAACAGGAATTTGCAGCCACTCTGAATACCTGAACTCACCCTGCCAAAAAAATCCAGTCCCTTATCTATGCACCTTTCTGYGGAGCTGAGCCCTCACCTCAGATATCCCAGGTTGATAATCCTGCCCTCAGGAACCAAAGATCTCATCTGATACCCGCTGGAATCAATGGAACAATTGACTGTGGGTGGCTGCCCCAAGGAAGGCAGAAAGGTCACAGCCAGCCTGGAACAGAGGCAGAGCTCTGCTGCCACCAGCACCTCCCAGTAGGCACCAGCATGGACCAGTCAGAGCTGCCAYCAAGCTGATCAGCACAGAGCACTGCTCCTCTTCTCTGGGCACCTCCAGAGCCGGAGTTTTATGAGTTCAGGTAAACTGGAGCAGGAGATGAGAGGAAGGAGCAGTTGGAAAGGCAGAGACAAATGATAGCTCCAGTGATGAAAGCCACCTTGACTGCAGCAGGGCTAARACACTGCCAAGATGATTGCCAGTTCAGCATGTATTAAGCAAATCTCTCTCCTTCCTTCCAGCTAGGCCTCCAGTGGAATTGCCTTCTCCTACAATTTACTGGATTGAAAGTGCATTGAGTGACAAAATTACTTTTTTAACGGCTGGGGAAAAAAAATGAGAAAAAAAGAAAGAAAATCACAAACAGTTGACAATTCAAGAGAAAAAGACTTTTAAAAAATTGATAGTGTTTTTTCTGTATCCYTGTCAGAAAGACTTTCAACTTCCCTCTAGGAAAGCAAAGACATGAAAGAGGTGCTGGGAAAAGGATTTCTGCATGGGCACCTGCTGTTACTACTGCAAGCAGTGACAGGGAGCGGAGGCATTTAGGATTAGTCCCTAAGAAATGGTGATTATCAGGACTTCTTTCTGCAGGACCTTTGCTCATTGCCTTGCTGCCAGCCAGTAACAGGATTTGCACGACTCCAGCGAGCTGCTTAAGGAATGTGTCCCATTCCAGTGCTTTGCCAGATGCCATGGAGCATTCACGGCAATGAGCATGACTCATGAGATCAGCTCACGCCTCTATAAGGTTTTCTGCAAATTTGGGATGATTTTAACTAAAATACATGCAAGGCTCACGCTGAGCTCATATTCTAACCCGAATAGAAAGGCGAGAAGAAAGGCAATGAGCAGAAATTGTGCGGTGTCCCCAAAGCCGAAGGGCTTGGTCTGTCTTGGAGGTCCTTGGCATCCCCCTGCCGCTTTCCTTGGAACCCTCCATAGGTCTCCATGGGTCCAAGGCAGAGGAATCCATCCCTGCCTGGCTCAAGTGGCCCAAGAGGCGGCTGTGATCCCGGCCAGACACTCCCTGCAATAGCGGCTCCTTCCAAGAGCCCCGGCCAAGGGCTCTCCCTGCCAGGATGTCACAAGACGGGTGAGTCACGGGAGGATCACAAAGCCTTGTTCTCATAATGGAGCTTAATAACAGCCAGTGTCAAGGTAAAAGCACCTGTAAATGAGGCGGCTCAGAGCTTTACAGCCTGGCAATGGGCAGCTCCGGATCGCTGGACTCTGCTCTCATTCCARCCTCTTGTCAGAGCAGCTTTTTGGTCTGTCCTTGCATTGATGGCTCGTTTGCAGAGCAGCGCTGATAACGAGGCAGATAAGAAGCTCCTTCCTCTCCTCAGCTGCAGGCTTGACCCGTGGGTGACAGCCCGTGTGGACAGTGAGAAAGGCCAGCTCTGCAGTGAGCACACTGCAAACCGGGCTGTCCAGAGCAATGTGTCCCTGGGATCCCCCCGGCACTGCCCCCTGGAAACCTGGAATTCCACAGCTGGGCCACAGCTGGCACTTCTGAACACACCACCAGGCTCAGCCCTGCTGGATGGGCTCGGTGAGCCCAGGTGTGCCCGGTTTGGTGCGGTGAGGAWGAGGATGCTGCAGTCATTGGTGGTCCCCTCATGGCCTGACGGTCATGGTGATTCTAAAATGTCACCTCCTGCTTTCCACCAGTGGCCGCAGTGACCGTGGGCTTTGCTGATCTCCAGCTGCTCTCCCAGGCTGCTGTGTGCACTCCAGATCCCGGGAGGGATGTCCCCTGCCCAGCTGTATTTTACACAGCTTAACTCCTCCTTCCATCAGCAAATCCCTCTGTCCTCCTCATCCTTCCACTTCACAGCTTCTGGGAAATTCCCCATCATTTTCCTGACATCCAGGTAACGCTCCCAGGTTCTGCCACATTCACCTGGACCCTCCCAGCCAGGCAGGAGGGTCAAACAGCAAAAMGGCATCACCAGATAACCATGGCTAAAACTGCCTGCTCCAGCACCTAATGAAGACATCTGTTCATTTTCCTGCCCTTTTTTTGGAGCTGACAATGCCTTCCCCTCTCCCTGGCGTGTTCAGGGTTGGATCCCAAGCATGCAGACACTGCCCACGAGATCGGGTGCACAGGGTGACCTTTCCCTTTGGAGCTCCTCTGCAAACACACCCAGCGCACACCTCGGCCTTTGTTTGTCTCCCGAGCATCGTTAGGGTTTGATAATGATCTCAGAGGTGCTAAGCTGATAATCACCTACYTCAGCTACTCCCAACACTTTGTCAGGCAGTGGGTAATGAAAACACAAAGTGTAAAGATATCCCCTTCCCGAGGTAATGGAAAACCTGAGTGGAGATTGACATTAGAAACAAGATAGGCGGAGGGAGAAGCCAAGTCAAAAGGAGGAACATCTGGTTCCGTTTTTCTTTGTGAAATTATCTCACACTGACCAAGCAGTACCTTCTCTGAAGTACATAAACGCTGAAGACACACACACATGGTTGTTATCAAATGGTATTGTGCAAAATTAAATTGGCTACTTTATGGTGAAATGGAGAAGGAAAGCAGGCATTTCAAACACATGCGTGTCTCTCAGCGAGGTCTGGAAGCGATCACGATGCAAGGATGGCTACTTTAAAATATCTACAAATAGTTAAGGCCATTCTGCGAGATGAATAAGCTGGAGCTGAATTTAATAAAGTTATCAAGGCCATAATAACACAGGGGCCAGTGCCTGAAACTAATAAGTGGTTTGGTGAGCATGAGATAGTTCATATGTGCAAAGCATTCCTCCAGCGCTGACTTGCCGAGGTGAAACACCAGGCCAAATTCCTCTAACCTCACCCAGATGTGCTGAACGTCTGCCCTTTGGCCAGCTGGGCTGAGGGGACATTCAGCACCTTTCTGGCCAAGGGACAGTCACAAGACCTGCACTGAGCAGGGCTGGTGGGTGCCCACAGCAGGCACATGTGTGCCCTCRGCACGTGTGCTCCCCATGCCAGTCAGTAGCACTTTTGTGGTTTGAGAAGAGAATCGAAAAAACCTTCACCAGAAACAATCTGTTAGGGCAAATTCTTATCTGATGTTTTTCATCAGTAGCTTCAGGGCAGGTTCCTGAGGGATCCAGACTCACTGACCATCCCCAGCCACAGCCAGGGGATGTCACTGGTCCCTGGAGCTGGGAAGGACATGGGGACACATCTGAACACTGGGTGTGGAAAAATGTTCTCCTTCGTGTTCTCCAAAAATGATCATTTCAGTTCGTGGAAAATCCCACATCTCTGATTTTATTTTTACTTTTGTTTTTCTAACTCAGAGGAATATTTTAGATATGAGGAATTTTCTCTGGATGAGAAAAACCCATTACTGCACATGTTGGGAGGAAAGTGTTCAGTTTTTCCATCAGACAGGTGGCAGAACAGGAGAGAGGGCTTGATTTTCCTGAATTTCACTCTRGRGARTGGAGTTCACCMMRC
>CADDXX010000141.1:267044-287029 GCA_902810485.1 Alauda arvensis
TTTTTTTTGCAAATGCTGCTTCTTCCTTCCAGAGCTGCATGTGCTTAAATCAGCAGAGTGTTAAAGCAGTGAAGTAAATAGGAAGCTTGTGAGTGAAATGCTTGATCCAAGAGCTCTTGCAGTAATAGCATAAACCCCTTTTGGCATTAACTGTGGCCCACTTTGGGGAAGGACAGGAGAGAAATTAAGCCCCTCTGGGCTTTGGCTTCTGTGCCAGGCCTGCCTGTTAAGGTCCTGCTTTGTGTGAGGTTGTTAATGGCTCATGGATTATGGAAATCCTTCAGCAAATGGGCTCTCTGAGCAGCTCTTGGGGSTTTTTCAAAGAGGAAGTCCAAGTCCTGGGATGGGGTTGGAAATTACGGATGCCAGGCCCAGCCCAGCACAAACTCCTCCAGATGTTGGTGGGACAAATCACAATTTGAGCATTGCTGGCTCTTTTCAGAAGAACTGAAAGTTGCTTTTCCAGTGTTTCATCTGRTCCAAGCCACCACCAGCAGTGTGGAAAAAAAACCCCCCTCAGCTTCCTGTCCAAACTCTGGGTATCTGGGAGAAAACAAGTGAGGGAAACAGCACTCTGAGGTCACATTTTGCCCTCAGACCAGTCTCGTGCAGGTTGAGGGCTCCTGGTCCCAGCTGGTTTCAGCAGGGAGGGCCTGCAGCCCAGGGACACCAAACCATAAACCTGACCACAAAATGGCATCCTGAGGCCTGGCCTAGGCCTGTCTCAGCAATGGCAGCCCCTGAGCCTCTCCTGGGGTGCTGCTGGACAATTTATTTGCAGATGGGCTGAGACTTCAGTGAGCTACTGGCTCTTCCCACAGCCCTGTTCACACAACCTCACACAGATCTGCAGGTGAACAGAGGAGAGGCCTTAGAGCTCCTCCAGTTCCACCCCTGTGCCTTAGGACACCTTCCACTACCCCAGGCTGCTCCAAACCCCATCCAACCTGGCCTTGGACACTTCCAGGGATGGGACAGCCACAGCTTCCCATGATTTTCCCCTCAGGCTCACTCACAGAACCTGAGCACTGATATTTGTGCTCTCCCTGCTCTCCACCAGTGTCTCCTCTGCCTGTCAGGCCTTGCTTTGTGGGCCAGGAGGGCTTTGGGAGAGACAGCACCCGAGGCCTGCGGTGTCCCCACATGTCCTGTGGGACAAACATCCACAGCCAGCCCTCATCCTCATCTTCATCCCCACACCAAGCAGCTCCAGGAGCAGTGGACAGCAGCCCCAGCTGCCCTGGGATGTGGTAATGCATCACCTCTGAGATGGGAGGCCCCACAGGAGCTTTTTTGCCACTGGGGCTGCCTTCCCTCCAGCCTCTCCACGCTGTGCAGCACATGGAACACAGAACCCTAAGGGCCAAGCCCTCAGGTAATGATTTTTAGGGTCAGACAAACCCTGCCCTTTGCTTCCCCTTTGCTCCACGAGTACCCCACAGCCGGGAGCGGGGCCAAGAACACCAGCCAGGATCTCCCAGCCGCGGATTGGGAGTGACATCATGACTTTGTCTGGAGATTTTTGTGTTTTGTGTCATTTTCTTTTTTTTTTTCCTCCAAACGGATCTTTCAAAACTCACCTCTCGTGGTTCCTTGCACCGATGTTGCTGGAAGAGATAAGGCTGGGCTTTGGCCAGAGTCCAGCTCAACTGTGGACGGAGCCGTGAGTTCAGCGCCGAGCTGCAGGACTCTTCCTCCAGAATAAAGGCTCCTTTTCAGTTTACAGACACAAACACATGAATAAAAGCATATTTCATGCGTGATGTCTAAGTGTATCAATCAGATAAGTGGGGCTGGCGTGCGTGTGGAGAAGGTTCTGACGTAATACAGCTTGTACAAAGAAGAAAGGCGCTTTCATTAATCTGCTGCTTGGAATGTCACTTGTACACCAACAAGTGATTCAGTAAGAACTTGGAAAAACAAATGAAGCCATCACTTTCAAATGTGCAGGAGCCTCCCAAATTACAAGAGTGAGTGAGYGTACAGGATTCACAACAAGGAAGAGACTCCCAGCTGCCAGAAAGGTCCAGAGAAATAACTGGAAAATGCAGGGCAGGTATGCATAGATTGTGCTGGTGTGTCCAACAGAAAATAAGTCAATTCACACTGTTGTCTCTTTTTTAGGGAAAGGAGGAAATCACCACAAAAAAATTRGATCCTGAGGAAGAGAGTTTGGAAAAATCCTCATGCAGATTGCCTTTGTAGTGTGAGTACAGAGGGGACTTGCTGACTCCTGCCAAGATTAAGAGTCTCCTGCATTCAGATCCCCTGTCCTGTTGAGATTTACAGCTCATCTGTAACATGAGGACAGAGTCTTCCATCATGGTCTGGTAGCCCCAAGAATGCACAACATTCAAAACTCACTGGGATCAACTCACAAAGATACAAGTGGTGAGTCCACACTGCAAAATTCAGCTCTGGATATGGGTTTAAATGCCCTGAAGAATGGCAAGCTTGGATTTACTAGAAAGCACTACATTTAAATTAAATGGTAGGGTTTATTTGAATCAAAGAAAGGAAATTAAATTTAGGTGGAAATTCCACCATCAAAAATTCCTGCACTGTGTTTCAGTGTTTTGGCACCTACAGATGRGTGAATACTTAAATGACTTCTGTGTAGGCACAAGGTGATATTTAATAATATTATTTAATCTCAAGTTTCTTTTCTCTGAAAATGAAAGATTTCCCATCTTATTTTTTTATTCCTCATAGGTATTTTTAAGGTGTCTGTCACACAGGTATCCAAGTGCCAGTTTTTTTTCTTGTAAAGGAAAATCAAGTACTTTGATTATTTTTTTAAAGGTAATTTCATACCAAGCAAATGAAGCTTTCATTTAAGAGGTATTAAAAGAGTAGTTGTAAAAAAAAGGAGGAAACACCTCTCCARGGATAATGAGAAAACTGTATCTGCCTTACAGCTCTTTTGGCCCGTTCCAGTAGTTCCCCAAATGTGATCTTGCACCACTGATGATCCATGGAATATTTGCTGRAGCTCCACAGAGATCTTGGCTCTCATTTTCAGGTCCTGAAATATATACAGAGACAGCTTAAAAATACACATTATTCTTTCCTAATGCAGCTTTGCACTCCACCATCCACTGCCCTTGACAGAAATCTGTCTGTCTGTCCCGGTGGGGCAGGCATGCAGTCAGTACTGCTGCAGGAAAGGAAGGAAGGGGCAAGGAAAATTGACATTTAAGAGACACCTGGGAGTAATGGAGGTTCCCCCAGGACAGGTTGCTATCCATGCAGAAAAATGAAGCTCTCCCATTGCTGGGTTCTGGTGACACCACCAGCTCATAGCAGTGATGAGAGAATGGGAGACACATCCAGGGTGAGCTCAGCCAAGTGTCCCATTGAAAAGGGGCATTTCCCCTCAAAATGAAGGAGAAACTCGTGAGTCCCTGCCCTGTCTTGCAGGGTAAGKGCAGAAAACGGGGCTGCAGCCATGGAGCCATCCTTGGTGCTCTCAGTCACAATCCCACTCAGGGAGGTGTGGAGCAGCAGCAACAGGAGCGCCAAGATAAAGGCAGCCSGTCAGCAAAGGGTTAACTCCCCACAGCCCAGCACAAGAGATAACAGCACCCTGCTAATGATAGTGCTGGGATAGAACTGATAACAGTGACACGGGCCACCCAAAAATGTGTCAGATGYGGCGCTGCTTTGGGGTAAATGAACTGATTTCGGCGGCTGCACCTCACACGTGGATAATGTTCTGGTGACTTTTGTGCCGCAGAGAGGGGAGCAGAGGAGAGGGGAGTTTGCAGCTTCAGTGCAGCCTTTCTTTAACAGGGAGGATGGGAATCTCARTCTGCCAAGGGCATGGATGGAGCAGCAGCTCTGGAGCCTCCACTCTCCCTCCACCTCTGGTTCTGATCAATCCCACCGCAGAGATCCCTGTTTCCAGCCAAACCCTCCTGTGTGAAGGTTTAGCTCAAGCCCTGCGTGGTGTTGATAAACATCCCAAAGTCACTTGGGGCATCCCCACGGAGGAGGGGACGTTTTCCAGCTGCTGCTGTAGGTTTGCACGGGCTGAGTGTGAGCACAGCCAGTGCCCAAGGAGCAGCCCAGCATTCCCACACATTTATCCTGCCCTGTGCCATTTTGTCCCCAGCCACAGAGCAGCGACATMCAAAAAAGCTCTGCCCATTCCAAAGGGAAAGGTTAACAATTATGCCCAGCTAATTATATCCCGATAAAAACACCTCATTATTCCATCCCTGTTCGTATTTTCATATCTAACTTCTGTTTATTGAAAGTAAACACCCTCAAATTATTATTATTATGCTTTTCTTAAAAATACAAGATACCCTCAACTTTATTTCCAGGGATACATGTTCATTAGAGATAAGGTGATTTGAAAAAAAAAAGTCATTTTATGCTGTTAGTTGAAAGCAGAAAACAATGAACTCCCCRTGAAAATGCACAAATAAAGCAACACACAGGTCTCAAATGCTAGAAGTTCAGTAATTGCTTTTCTGATAAAATGTTTTCAAATTCTTAATATTATTTTTATAGCTAGAAATCTCTCTTTCAGACAATGGGCTAGGAGCTGGCATTCCCCACATGTTTTAGACAAATAATGCACTCCCAATTGAAAGCAATGGAAGAATTGCTCCTGCCTTGTGGGTATTATATTTTTTAATCTACCAATAAGTTCAGTTTGTCTTTCATTTTTTTTTTTTTTTAGTTTTACAGAAAGTAATTCCAAACTGTAAGCCACAACTGACCTAACTACTTATTAAAAATGCTAATATGCCTTTGTGCTTTGATGTCTGGTGAACAATAAAAGGGAGAGAGTTACTCTGGGACACTGTAATCCTTTATTTGTCACTAAGTTATGACACCCAGCAGAGCTGTGTGACAGTCCAAATCAATCATCCCCCGTGCACTGCAGGCCTTCTCTGCCTCCTGCAGAGTCTATGCAGTTTAATTAGCTTTTTTTCACACTAGCATAATGTACATCTGCAGCTTCAGCAAGAAAAAGAAATGGAGGATAGTTCACTGGGATACGGTGCCTTAAAAAAAGTTCATATAAAAAAAAAGTCTGAAAGAAGAAACATCACAATCCTTTGTAGTTTACTTCAGAGGAGTTTGCGGTGGAAATCTACAGGACTGGGTACTCTATATTGTTAAATGTAGATTTTTTTTAACCTAATAAAGGGCTTTTCAGCTAAAATCTCAGATGGCATTTAAAGCCTTGTTCTTTTCTAATGGTCTATATCTTTTATACCTTCTTCTCGCGGTTGATCATGCAGCAGCTCATTATCTGCTCCTCTCCCCCTCCCCATGGTGGGCTGGCACAATGGAGGCTTCAAACCCATATTTGCTGGTTAGAACTCACTGCCCCATCCCTGGCTGGAGGAGGCAAAGCCCTGCTCCCTCCCACCAGCACCGACCCCATGGGCAGAGCCCACTGCAAGTGCTGGATCCACAGTAAATAAGAATTCCCTACMATCAGCCAAGCACAGGCCCACGGGAGCATGGGTGGAGAGGGGCAGGAGGGGCTGAGCCCTCCTGGCATCCCCTCAGCCACCCTGCCCGAGAGCAAGCGACGTCAGGGGACAGAAAACCTTCAGATAAATGGGATTCCGTCATCCCAAGGAAATATTTCTGCCCTTATTTGGCTCATGGTCTGATCTGATGACACATTCAATCAAACAAAACCCACTCAGGCGCTGCCTTGTTTCAGAGGGGGCAGGATCCCCCTCCAGCCACTCCACCCCAACTGAYAGAACTTGTTAAATGATGGTGCAAGCTAAACTGCCTGGCTTTTATTTGGCTTCTCTCCCCTCTGTGTACGCCAAAGAAGTTTAAAGGCAGGAGCGACCCTTCCTTGCGCTGTTCCTCCAAGCGTGGCCACAAAGCAGTCACCTGCAGGACGCAGCAGTGGCTTCATTCAAATGCTGGATTACACTACCAGAGCCTTGTCACTCCTAATAACCTCCCAACAGAGCAATGCATCTGAGGAGACGGCGGGTTGGGTTCAAACGGGAGCACTCCACAAGAGCCAGCACTCCCCACTTCGCGGTTTGAGGAGCTGGGCCGTGGTGGCAGCGCCTCACAAAGGCTGTGGCTGCGCAGGGATGAGGTCCAGAGGGTCASCCTGGTGGAGACCATCACAAAGGCTGGGGAGCAGTCAAAGACATTTATCAGCCTCTTGATTTTGAAGCAGAAGTCTGCCTTCAAATAGCATCAATTTGCTTAAGATCTGCTCGGACTGCTGATGTTCCCCTCCAGCACCTTCGCTCACGAAATGCAGACGTGATGCACCAGTTCTGGGCTCTAATGAAAGAACAAGAGCACTGGCCAGACCTACTGTCAAAGACCCTTTCAGAGCTGTACCTGAAACTGTCTTTTAAACAGCACCTCTCTAATCCTTCAGTGCAAAAATACTTTATCCTCTTGTGGGAATTATACATATTTCCCAGTTCAAAGAGGTATAAAATATAAATGTACTTCTGTACAATTCAGCATTAAGAAGAGTAAATAGTGTACAGTGCCTTTTCATCTTTAGATTTCAAGTTGCTTAAGCATTTAGAGACTACAGTTGGCATTTCTTGCTGTGCTGCTTCTTGGTCTAATGCTATTATTGAAAATACTTTTATCCTGGGCCTTGGCTGGGGTAATTCCTTTGAAAAATCTTATTCCACACTTACGCCAGCAATTCTTCACTGTTTCCCCCTTCTAAAACAGATAATTCATTAAGACCATAATATGCAGTTTTAACATATTTCCAGTTTACTGTTCAAYGGGGTGTTCCAGTTTGGGGTCTGGTGGACAAAAGCACTGGATTTCATGCTCAGAAACGAAAAGTTTGGAAACTATGACAATAACCCAGCTGAGCTTCCCTCTGTGAAGAGCAAAGAGCAGCCATGCTCCTCATGAGAGACTTTTTCCCTCTCCTGGGTGTTTCAGTGCAAGCAACCACTTCTCCACCAAAGCATCCCAAAGATGGATCTTCAAGGACCTGGAGAAAGGCAAGCAGAGGAGCAGCCCATGTCTCATCAGCCACGCTCTCAGGAGACCAGGGCACATTGGTGGCCTCAGAAACACGAGCAGAAGGAGATACACAGGCTCCTCCTCTTTATCCACACACCCAGAGACTTGCATGGCCACTCCATCAGCCAACACCTTCCTCCTGGCCCGTGTGCCCAAACCACTGCACTCCCAGTTCCTCTTCCCAGGGAGAGCCTGAGGGTTTTTCTTTTCATTTCCACCCCCATCCTTCCTGGCCAGAGGACAACCCTCACCCCAGAACAGGCTCCAAGACAGGTAGTGCAGGGTGCCAGGGAGTGTTGCTTGATTAGAGGAAAGGATGAAAAATGAGATGAAACCTCACTCCTTCCTGTTTCTTATGCCTTGTTGGTGGAAATCTTTTGGGGATGAGGGAAATTGAGAGCTTTAAGGCTTCTCTGTAAGAGAGAATTTAGAGTAGAAAAGAATTTTTCCTTGTAATTCAGCAGGTTATACATTGAAGTAAAAGAGTGCCCAAATAATAAAAAGGAATTTGTGAGCCATCTAATGCCTTGGTGGTGCAGGAGAAGCATGGCTTTGGTGAAGAACAGCCTGAGGAAGAGGAGCAGAGGCTGGTTCYGGGAAGAAGATGAAGTGATTGATTCTCTTTTTGAGAAAGTCAGGGGAGAGTGGTTGAAAGCATCACACTTTCACTGGAAGATGCCCCAATCACACAYTGAAGACAAATCATGGCATTTCCTTCATTTGCCACACCATCATCTTCTTTGGGGAGATCCAAAAAGCAGAATTTTCCTTGTCAGGGCTCAGCAGGTGAGATCTGCAAGAGCTTTCAATGCTTCTACTGCCCCATCCTCACCTTTCCCTGCCCCTCTGGGGTGTTCCTGCTCCTGTGGCACAGGGAATCAGAGGCTCAGCCCTGAAGAGCTTGGGAGAAAACCCTCCTTCCTTCCCTCTCCAGCTGCTGGGTTTCCCCTGGAGAGCTCATGGTGCTGGCACAGCTCTGCTCTTTCAGCTCTTCAAGGGAGGGGTGGGCAGGGGGAGGACAGAGAGAAGGGGAAGTGGGGGTGTGATAACATCTCCAACCACCCCAGCAGATCTGCTGGGATTCACCTGCCAGCCCCTGAGTCAGACAGGAGGTCAGTGGGACCCACCTCTGTGGTTGGGTGGTTGCCTCCAGCAAAGCCAGGACCTGCTGTTCCAGTGAGGGAGCAGCGCTGGGATCCCACCCCGCGCCTGACTTTGGAGCTCTCCGTTTGCTGACACTGGAAAGGCATCAGAGAAGATAGGAGGATACTTATGCAAAGACTTCTATCAATGGGGAGGCCCATCTTCAAAGCTTTGATTTTACCAGGTGCTGGCACCCCTTCTGAGAGCTGCTCTTGCTTGGGGGGATTCCATCTCAAAGTCTTCACATCACAGGAAGGGGAGCCCAGCTTTGAAGAGTCTCACCAGCAATGGGCCAAACCTCTTATTTGCATTTCATTTTTGGCTGCGTGGAGCTCGTTGGCACCAAACAAGCATTTTGCAACCTTTTTAAAGCAACGAGGAGCAGTGTTTGCTGACACAGCTCAACACCAGGACTTGTACATGTGCATTCAACTGAGAAAGTCACCAGCAGTCTGGGCAGGTGTGGATGAGCAAATTAGAGTTAGAACAAAGCACTGGTGCATTTGGAGTATGCCCATCAAGTTGCAACAAGCTGAAGTTAATGTTAAATTAAGGGATGTACTTCCAGCRTTTGCACTTGGCAGCTGGTTTGATTTCTGAAGTGAAGCCATGAACAGAACTTTAGGTTGAGTTTATTTTAAGGCTGTCTTGTTTGAGCGGCTTTGCTGATGGTCCTGGGAATCTGTGTCATGCTGGACTCCAGCAGAATTTGTGCTGGATCCTCAGCACAGCCAGTGGGGCCTGCCTGGTCAGGGAGCAGCATCTTGCAGCATTTCAGAAGCACAAAAGGCATTGCCAAAGGCCACTCAAACTTGTTTTTAACTTCAACTTTAYAACTTTATCCAACTCAGAGTTTCTTTAATTTCCTAAAGGTTCTTAGAATATAGGGCAGCGCTGACATAATCAAAGCAGCCAAGTCTCCTGGCTCAGACACCATCTTTGACCTTTCCGTGGTTCATTTTCCCTCTGTCACTTACTTTTCAGTGGAATTGCAGAGCTTCACCCTCTAGTGTCTGAGGAGGAGTTTGGAAGGCGTTTAAGAAATGAAGGTCATTAGACGTTACCTTTCCTGCTGCAAGCCCTTGCATGATGCACAGAGAGGATTATTATGCCCTTGCCCTTTGGTGTAAACAAACCTTGGAGCTGTTCTCTGCCATGTAACCAGAMCAAAGCCCTTTGCATCGTTAAACCTCCCGCATGAGAGACTCAAGGAAAGCCTATTTACCATGCAGAACACAAGAAAGGTTCCCGAATAATCCAAGACAAAAACGTCTGTGCTGGGAAAGTACAGAGGTGAGACTGCTGGTTTCCCTTTTATGRGGATCCCCATATTCCCCAGCTCCCCACTGGGCTGGCACAAAGAACCTGGAGCTGCTGGTCCTCCCTGCTCTGCTCGCTGTCCACAGGGGACTTCAAGAAGATGCAGCAAATGTTACATCATGCTCAAAAAAATACTTTGTGTCGTGGGTGATCTCTTGGTGCCTGGGGGCAGGTTGACAAAAAAATTGTTCCCAGGGAGGCAGAGCTTTACAGTGAACCCTTAAGACATAGAGAAACTGCTTTGAACTGTGTGTGACTTGGGCTCTGCTGCAGCACAGATTGTTTGGTTGGGCTGAGGTTGAAGCCAAGGACTTGGTTCAAGGTCAACATACCCATGGAGGGGATCAGARCCAGCCCAGCTTTCCACGGAGAAGCCAAGGCCAGAACGTGGCTGCTCTGCCAGCAGGACCCAAGGAACTTTCCAGCCTGGTGCCCATCTCAGCACCCTTTCCATGCACAACATTTGTAAGCACAGGGGTACAAACCAGAGCTCGTTTTGCCATTTCCCATCTTTCARTCCTTCCCCTTGACCCTCCAAGCACAGCTTGGCTGTGTGGGAGCAGGAGGAGGCAGCTCTGTCCCCGCTTTGGTGGGTGTGGGATGTGGCTGGCAGGGACCTCGCAGGGCTGGCAATCAAAGCCCCGAGCTCAAAGCCCCAAGCTCAGCTGAGGTGCTGCCCGGAGGGTCTGCGAGGGCAGCTCTCCTGCTTCTTTGTTTAAATGCTGGCCCATTTGTTGACTTGGAGGCACCCACTCCTTAGCAGAGGCAGCAGCACTGAAATCGTGGCTCGCTCTAATGAGCGTCCCTTCAATAACCATTGCCCTGATTTTTGATACCTGGAGAGAAGATGCACCAGCTAGGGAAGAATTTATCAAAAACACGCCACTGACTAGACATCAGAGGGAACCTCAAAGGGACAGTGAACTAGAACAAAGAACAAAAACATTTACAGAAGTGCTACGCTGAAAAAAAGGGAAAGGGAAAAACTGTACTAACAACAGTAACAAGGTCAGCTATAAAACCAGAATTAAAAGGCACTGCTGGGGAAAAGACGACGACTCAAAAAAGCACCAAGAACTAAGAACACAGCTTGCCAATCAGATCTACACAGATTCCCCTTGATATCTTCCCACTAACAGGCTTTCCTGCAGGACAAGTAAAAAGTTTAAGCGGCCGGCTCTGTAAAGGTGGGCTGGAAGCAGGAAAGCAGATTCACAGCTTTTAACACAGATTCAGGTTCTCCATCAATGGGATGGCTCAGAGGCTCGGGGGCTTGGCAAAAAGAGCTGTGCAGCAGCCAGGGACAGCAGCAGCCCTCCAGCAAAGCCCATTTAGGGCAGTTGGACAATTTGAATAATTATTAATGGAGGTTGACACCTGAATGGAGTGGTTGGTTCTGCCTCTGCCACTCGCAGCCTGGGGGGGACACTGCTGTAAATCAGTGCAAATAAAGGTCCAGCCCTGGGCTCCACTAAACTGGAACTAAAATTAGGATGGGTTGAAATCTTGCAAAAAAAAAAAGCACTTCTGCAGAAATTGAAGTTTTCTACTCCACAGAAAAATAATTTCTTTTTTAAATTTCAGTCTCCAGTAATATGGAAGTTTTTAGGATTCAAGGAAAATACCCAGGGGCTTTTCTACACAGAAATGTCCTTGCACAGCTGCTCTCCTTGCATTCTGCCCAGATGCACTCATGCTACTTTCTGTGTATCCATCCAAAGGGAGAGCATTCCTCTCCCTCCCACCCTTACCCACACCACAGAAAACCTCTGGTTCCCCATGGGACATTCCCAGGTATGCCTCACATGAAAACCAGTGGAAGAAAATCAACTTGGGATTTCAGTCCTGAATTTTCCCATTCCCTCATTGTTGAAAGGATCAAGAGATTCATGGCCAATGTGGGCACCAAATTGTGAATATTGTGGGCACAGATAACAGAGAAACTTTYAGAGCCAGATCAGCTTCTCAGCTTGGACATGTACTCTGGGCTCCTGAATGCTGCCTACAGAAACTTCAAGAAAACCTTGAAGAAAGAGACCTTCCCCCAAAAACAAGAGATTTTCTATCTTCCAAGCCCTGATGTGACCCCATCACATCCTGCCAGCACACCCCAGCTGGGGTGGAGCTGTGCTTGCACAGGGATGAGCAGATGGAGCCCTTAAATGCCCAGAGGCACCTCCCTGACCTCTGCCCACGCCATGTCCCACCAGCCTGGGCAGATCTCCTGAGTGACCTGAGGAGTCCAGAATGGCACAAAACCTCTACACTGAGGCCACTGAACAGYTCAGGAGATGYCACAGAGCTGGAACTGCCTTCCTCAGGGATATTCACCCTGCACAATCAGGGGAGCTGGTTGCCCTGGCTGATCAGTGGGGATGGACAGGTTCCTCTGGAGGAGAATGAGAGCAGGATCTGACCTCCTCTGCTCCTAAAGGAGCCTGTCTTTCCTGGGAAGCTCTGAACACCAAGACCAAATATCAGGCACTGTGAACACCCTGTAATCATATGCCTCCCACCAAGAGCTCTCCAAAATCAGGACGGCTTCTATGGGCTGGGCACTAATATTCCATTTTTAAAGCAGGTCCTGGCTGCTTTTTTCCCAGTCCCTTCCCTGTGAAGCTGTGCTTGTTAGTGAAAGTGAAGAGACTTTTGATTTCTAAAGCCAATGTTAGAATGAGCATTTCCCCGTGAGAGCACCTGGTTCTCGTGTTTAATGAGTAAACACAAGGAAACAGAGGCTTGAAGAATGATTGTTCCCAACATCATTACTTCTGAACCCGACATTAAAGCGAAGTAAAAGACAACAGCACAGCAGTTCTTTGTTTTTCCACCACTCTCCCTAAAAAATATCCTTAATGAGACGCATTTGAAGTCTAACATGGGGCCGTTCTCCTAGATTATAATTGATAAATCTTCCAAATTGGTGTGGGGGGAAAGCATTGTGTAATAATTACTTGTTCCTTTTGAGGAAATAAATAAAATATGAAAATAAAAAYGTAATTACCAAGCGGCAGAATGCAKCACGCGGCTTTCCTGCGGCTCCGCGACCAGAGAGCGCGGAGCCGGGATTTCAAAAGTCTCTCTGCGAGTGCAGCATGAYACACAAGGATGCTGCTGCTGCTCGTGTTTGTTTTCCAAGTGCCAGCTTCTCCAGTCGGAGTCCCTGGCTCGTTTGAAGTCCCAGCGTTTACTCCTGCGCCACAATTAATTTCGCTTTAAAAGGGAACAAATTGCCGCTCTTGTCGGGCGGGCGGTGTGGGAGAGCATGGGGAGGGCTTCTCCCAGCTGCCAGGGAGGGGACAGGGATTGTGCCTGGGGTCCCTGGGCAGCTGGGGGTGTCAGGGCCCTGCTCCCCTGGCACGGTGGGAGATGTGATTCCCACTGYGCTCAACAGACACACGGTTTTTCCGGCACGCCAGCCCCTCCTTGCTCTGCTCCCTGCACTCCCATTATTTCAAATGTTCATATAAAACCACACTAATTTCACCTAAAACCATCTCAGCTGGGGCAGTCCCCCATCCAGCTGTGTTTTGGGGTTTTAATCCCTGATCCTGCCCTGGAAGGGATGTGCACACCCACCCAAAGCCCCCAACAGCAGCTGCCAGAAAATGGTTTTTGTTTTTGTGTCCCTCCATGAGGCAGCAGAGACCTGCTGGCCTTGGCAGGGTCACCACATCCCTCTCCTTTCCCTGGAGCATAGTTATTACTCCAGTTGCTTAGAGAGAGGCAAAACTCACTGCAAAGGTGCCTAAAGACACTTAGACCTGAGAAACTCGCAGTTTCTCGTGAGATGCAAAGATTTTCCCTGAACTTTCAGCAAAGTGGTTTCACTGCCTTGTCTCTGGCTCAGCTGCATCCAGTATCTTCTGGGAATGACCCTCCTCTTCCCTCTGTAGCCTGGAAAGTTCATGCTCTGCTGCAGTCATTAATCATTCAGAAATTCTCAGCCAACCCACAGATAAAAGTTTTGTTCAGCCCTAAATTAGTTCAAGTTCCAGACTTCTGATTCTCAGATAAAGCTGTCAAATATATATTCAAATATCTATATTCATGCCTTCTAGACCTTTTTTCTCTTGCTTTTTTAACCATTGCTTTGAACAACAACATGAAAATTTAATGGATTTAGAAGATTTCAAGCCAATTCTCTCCTTCCTAATTTTGTAAAATGTTATCATAAATGTTTTATGATGTTTAAAAAAAAAATAAATCGCTCCTTAAAGTAACAATTTGAATTTTTCATGCACAATGAAGACCTTTATCTTATTCACAGTTGTCATTTTCTGTTTAGCATCACAACACAATATTAATAAAAAAATGCATTTGGARTGCCTTAAGCAGTTTTGCTGGTTTTAATGTATGGTACAGCTTTGTTCATGTTATTCCTTTCTATAGAGCATCCTTAGATCTTTGTTCTCCAAGAACATGATTTATTGGTTTTTAGGGAGGGCRGGTTACCTATGCTTTCCCTACGAAAAAAAAAAAAAAAAGGTGACTTTTTGATTCCAGTACTGAGTGGTAAAATTCTAGCAAAGACAACCATCAACCATCAACATATTAATGTAGTTTTCTGAATTACAATCATTCAGTTTGGTCCTGACCCTGCCAACTCCTGCCTGATTAATACCCAGGAGCAATTTTCAGCAAAGTGGTAGAAAGTATTTCACTATAAACCCAAAAATATTTCAGTGTAACTCAGTGYTGGCCTGACGTGCTGTCAGCAAAGCAAACCTTTCTTGGTTGTTGTCCTTCCTCATCCATTGGTCAATGTGTTTGTCCATGAATAAAGCTGGAAAGGCCCTGAAAACTCCTAATTTAAACCTAAACTGCAGGTGGATAATCCTGGAGTGACCTGGACATGGGGCAGGGTGAGCAGCACACCTGGACCAGCCTCAGCATCCCAAATCCCCCAGGACAGAGCCCATCCCCTGCGGGGCTGGAGAAAAGGAACAGATCCATTGGGTCTCCCCACTGAATAGATTTGCAGCTTTGCCAGGCTCTGGGCTCGAAAGTGCAGCTCTTTCAAGTTCCCAGGCAGCAGATTTTTCTCTCCATCTTTTGCTTTTGAGAATTCTAGGAGCATCTTCCATTAAATACGAAGATGTTTAGCCTTTTAACCCTCTAAACGCGATACCACAGGCTCGAGTGATCTATTGTCAGTTAAATTCACCCTCTACACTCTCTACTCCAGCCTCTCTCTTGTATTTTCCTCCCTGCTGCGTGCACTTATCCCTGCATTGAAAATATGCTTTTAAACTAACACACACTATTAGTTATTTTTAGGTATCAAAGACATTTTTCTCAAGATCTTTCTTCATTAATTCACTAATTCACTTTTTTTGTCTTGATCCCGTTTGCCCCATGTTCTTTATTGTCTCTTAACCCCGATGCTCAAAAGGCATCAGCACAGATTAACAGGGAGCCTGAGAGCTTCTGGAGAGCAGCATTTCATGTTCTCCTGCATTCTTTTAATCAGGTTTAAACTCTTGTGGCCTTCTGTTTAAGTTCAGTTTGAAAACAGCTAGCAAGCCTCAAATGAAAGACCAAATAAGACACACCAGCTTCCTTTTTTTTTTTCTATTTTGACACACATTCCAAATACACAGCAATGTAATAGGAGCCAGGAGAAAAAAAATTTAATGAGAAAGTTTTGCCCTTTCTATTAGATCTGTAAATAATTTTGCTTGAGTTGGTCAATAAAAGGGAGGAATCATAATGGTATGACAGAGAAAATCCTCCTGTCTCTTCTCCTGAATGGTGAAATAAATATTGAGGGCAAGAGATAAGTGCTGCAGAAGATGTGCTGTAGACCTCAGGACAGACATATCTGGGAATCCACAGTAATAGATCCCAAACCTCAAACTCAAATGCTTCTCTGCTCAAATGCTTCTTCACTCTGGGGTTTTCAGTATTCTATCCCAGCAGTGCATCTGAATTTGCAGCTTGAGTCCATCTCAAATGGCAACCCAGTCCTAAATAATACATTATTGTAAAAACTGTAACTCTATCCCCCACAGACTGCCTGCCCCAGTAATAGCTTCTTATTCCCAATTGCTTTTCCCATACCAGAATGAGCAAAGGCTGAGCTGGCAGTTAAAGGAARAGATTGTGAGCTGGGGGTCTGGGGTCTAATCCCTGCTCAGCTCCTCATATATTTGGGGAAAACACTTTACTTTTCTGACCTGAAAAATAAGGTAGCACTTCTTTATGCTGGGACTTAGTTCAGCAAACTTTGCAAATGGATTTGAAATCCATAACTGAAAAATATTCTGAAAGGTCAAAATATAATTAGAAAATAGCTAATAACCTCTTCTTATTTTCTATTRCTGGGCCTAGCACAAGAAAAATAATTTAGACTAAAACCTCAGGGATCTCAGAAGACTCATGAGAAGCCTGAACTGGCACAAGTCTTTTCCCTATGGATGTTCCAGTGACTGATTTGGACGGGCACAGCCCTGAAATCATTTCCTCCTTTGAGAGCTCCAGGATGTTTCCCAAGGCAGGGAGGATGAAGAGGCTGGAAGGGACGCCTAAAGGCTTTGCCTATAGGAAAGGGACCAGCAGTGGAAGAGCTGTGCAGCCTTGGGGAGAGAGGAAATTTCAAAGGGAGCTTCTGCCATCATTGCCTGTTTTGAGCGAGGCCCTGGAGTGATGGTACCAGATGTGAGCAGRGTCACTGAAGCAGATGAGGCAGGAGGCACTCAGGTCAGCCCGGGGTCTGGGACCTGGCAGTGGGTGCACAGAGCCAAGGACATGCCAGGGTGGCAGAGAAAACGTGTCCTCAGAAAGYACCAGCAGCTCATTTGAGCAATGGGGACCAGGGGTGACTTCATCCTCAAGCTCAGGGCTGAGCACTTTGGGGACACCTTGCTCCAGAGGGGTGAGTGAGGCAAGGACCTGCTGCAGCCCTCCCCAGCCACCGCTCCAAGTGCCTGCCTCACATCTTCCGCTGGTACCCAAAAAAATGAGAAGAAAAAGTCTCAGATTATGCTAAGCAGCAGATCCTTGTCACCCCACCTCTGCCAATCACCAGATAAAAGGAGTCATTATTTTAAGACCCCTGCAGATGTCTGTCTGTCTTTTGTAATGAGCCCATGAGCAGCCGCGATCGCCGTGGCACCGTTAATTGGAGCACCCACRGTGCTGGCTGCCTGTTTGTGTCACACGAGTGATTCCTCCTCCAGCAGCYTGGGTTTGCAGGCAGGCACGCACGTCTGCACGCATTTGGATCCAGGTGGCTCCAGAAAGCCAGACCAGGCTCCTTTGGGAGGGCAGTGCYTTCCAGAAACCTGCCCTGCATCTCCTTCGAGGGCTGTGCTGGACAAGGTGTCCCGTTGGCTTTATGGAAACCAGTGCAAGTGGCCACCCAAGCACTCCTGACTGCCTGCCACCTGCAGCAATAACCTCCACCAGGTAATTAATACCAGCCCTTACTACCTGCACTACTAGAGCTGCTACAAAGAAGACGGTTTTGCTACTTTTTAAAGAGCTTTCATGTGGTTACTGGGGCTTGTGGGAAAGAAAAAAAAAAAGAATAAAAATCCTCATTCCCCCCCAACAGCAGTCTGTACAAGTTGCTTTGTATTTTCCTCCTCTCATACCCCCTTCCACGACTTTGGGGCTTTCAAGTCATGTAATATTTCGACGTGGCACTGGGAGAACAGCGAAAGAACAGAATCATCACAAGGATGTTTGAAAACTCTACAAAACTCTTCAGCAGCAGGGCAAGGCTAGTTAGCAGCTTTGTTTAGCTCAGTTTCATCATGGAATTTATTTACCAGAGAAAATTCAGCTTCTAGATGCCACATCTGGTTTTCCAGTGAGGGTGTTCCAGCATTTTTTTTTCTTTTCCAAGAAGCAAGTAAAAGTAAAAAGCACAAACCTATGGTTGTCCAGAGGGAGCTTTACATGGCAGCTGGCCCAAGTTACACATCCAGTCAGTGGCTGAGTCTTAAATCAGAAAAATAAGATGTTTCTTCACCCCATTTCCATCATTACTTTGCCCCTTCTTKCTTCCACCTCAGTCCTTGGGGTATCCAGTGCTCTGCTTGGAGAGCAGCAAGGCAAGAATTCAGAGATTTCCTTTCTGTTCAAGCCATGTGGWCTACTATTTCCTATCAGCCTTTGTGAGACCCTCAGAGATGTCTATTTAACAGATAACTGATAGCTCAGGGGCTTGGGCGACCTTCAAAGAGCTAAGCTGGACTCAAGGCATCCTACACAGAAGATCAGGTCTGGGCCAGCATCCTGGAGCTTTAAACTTCAGCTTAAAGTAGCCAGAAATGCCAAGGATGTTGTGATGATTAATTATGCTCTGTGCAAAACTTCTCATCTTCTTTCTGCCTTGACCCTTGGTAGCTCCATCTCACTGGAYCTTGCTATTCTCTCTCCCAACCAGAAGTGATTCCTGTAAATAAAAGGGACCTTCTGCAATCTTTGCTGCTTCAAAATGAGAACAGGGTGGTTTCTCAGCACTGTAATCAAGGGGAACCAGATGTGAGGAGTTGCCATCCTGCAGCAGAGCACAGCTGGATSCAARCACACACCTGCAGGTGTGCCACAGCTCCCMCAGCATCATGGGCACAAAATCTCCCAGTGAGGAGCTGCCTTCAGCCACTGTGTTTGGTTTGGCTGAATTTCATGCAGGTTTGTCAGGTCGCTGGTGATTTGTTCCCCCTCCAGCTTTCAAGGAAGGATCAGCATTTGCAAGAGCAGCCAGAAGTGCAGCCAGTGCAGCAGCCCCTCTCCAGGCCTTGGGCAGGGAGGAGGGAGGAAATCAACTCTGCAGCTCCAAAGGGATCACACAGACACAAACTGCAGCTCAAGAAGGGGTGTGTGCACCTGAGCACACAAGGGATTTTGCTCAGGGTTTCTTTCTTGTTGTTGTTTTGGAGTTTTTATGAGCTAGCATGAAGCTGTCTCCTCTCTGAAATCAGGTTTAGCAGTCGAGGGATGTGATTGAAGTGGAAGTCAAGGCCCACAGTGCCTTTTCCTAGTTCTAGGAATAGAGGGAAATATCTGGTGTCTGTGCAGGGGAGAGGAGAGTTATTCCAGCTCTGCACATGCCAAGGTACCCCTGGACTCAGCCCTCAGTGCCTTCTCCTCCCCACCAAGGCACTGCARGGTGGGATGGTGCAGTTGTGACCTCAGTGGGAAGGAGCACACGGCTCAAAAGCAGTGGGAAAGGCTCTCTTTTCAATTCCTCTGAATAAAGTATTGCTTTTCAAATAGAACTTTGCTGATTCTTGAGGTTCACATTAAGATCTGATGCACCAAATGCTCACCAGCCACATCTGACCTTACTCAGTGAGAACATTCAGGCACACATTCTCCTGAAGGGTTGAGATGAACACATGAGACACAAGATTTCCCASAGGTCTGCCTTACCTAAGCTAAATCCCTTTTTATTTCAGTGAAACTGAAGAACCCTTCTGCAAATCCTGCAAAGCACCTCCTGATTAGCTAGGAGCATAAATACCTTTGAAATCACAGGCCTKCAGCTGGGATCCATCCTGCCACATGCAAGTCAAGGGTCTGATCTATCCAGTCACTGTAGGCAGCTCCTGTCATCATTGGAGAGTGGACATCAGCACAGGGCATCTCCTCAAACCTGCCCTGAAYGTCWGCCTGAGGGCTGACACCTCTCCCTTTGGGGCACTATCTCTGTTCATCGCAGAGGGAGCCAAGATGTCCAATTTCATCTGTTTAAAAGCTCTTTCTAAGTTAAAAGAGACAGATCTCACCCTTCCCAACTGCGCTGGTGAGATGAGTCAGTGATGCTGGAAACCTTCTTCAAGGCCTTTTCTCAATCTGCCCACAGGACAGCAGCACACGAGGTGCTTTGGGCTAGTGTCTCACAGGGATGCTGGAGTTTACCAGCAGGAAAGCTCTGCAGTAATGAAGTTTGAAGCTTAAAGCCCTGAATGTTACCCAAAAGCAAATTTCAGATCAAATATTTCAAGTATTTTGTTAGTCAATCACCCAAGTAAGTCAGGAGGAAAGAGAAGCAATRCCATAGGACAGAGCTGTTTTGCCAGCAGTGGTGGAATGCTGAAGTTTAACTCTTTCAGAATAACCAGAGAGAAGAAATAAGGTACAAAGACGTGGAGAAGTAATTTAAATTAATGAATAGAAGTGGTATTCTCTTTAACTGACCATCAGCAGCAATGTAGCCTCTGAAAAACTCCCCACTTCAAGGAAAAATTTCATCATCTTTTCTTCAGACATCAGCATTGAAAACATCAGCTGCAGCCTGAGAGCAACCAAAGTTTGAGTGGGAAGTGAAGGCAGTGAGGAATTGTGGCTCACTCTGAAGCAATGGAGCAGCAGAGGATCCCCTCAAGTTAGCAACACTCCCTGGAAAAGGCCACTCCAACAGCACAGCCTCATCCAGCAGGGCCTGCCCAGGACAGCTTTACAGCCAGCAGGGACCAGGCTGGGAATTACAGCACAGCAATGTGGCAGCAGGGCATTCCCAGAGCAAATGGCACAGCCTGAGGGCTGGGATCTGCTGTTCCATCCTC
>CADDXX010000141.1:287283-300237 GCA_902810485.1 Alauda arvensis
GTGATGTGAGGCACTGGGGACCTGAGCACCAAACACATCAGAGGCACTCCCTGTGCCTGCTGTGCCACACGGACACAGCTCCCACACACCTGGATCCCCTGTGGGATGGGCTCTGGGGGATCTGTCCCTGACCCCGCAGCACTGAGCACACACCAGGCCAGGAAAAACAAATGGAGAGGCTCTGCTGCTGCCTCTGCTGCTGCCTCTGCTGCTGGCCACACTTGTCTGCATCCAGCACACCCTGAGCAGTGGCTTTAAATCCAGCCAGGGCCCCAGGACACTGTGCTGGGATCTCCCTCCAAAGTGCAGGGACCTCAGAGTCTGGGAAAGCCAAAGCCTGGGATAGAGCTGAGWTCTTGAACTGGAATATCCTCATTAATTATGACTTTGCAGGGAGGTTGCCAATGGGAAAGAATTTCACAGATGCAAGACGATATCTGACTCCATCCCTTCCTTTTATGCTTCAAAAGATAGGCCAAATGACCTGGTAGCATATGAAACTTCTAATTATTCCCAAAGCCCTTGGCTCTTTCTGAATTAAGGGCCAGAATTAAATTCTCWCTGGAAACGTAACAGAGCATGGATCCTGATGTGAAAATAGCCAAGAACACAGAATGTTTGCAGTCTGGGAGAAAGGCCTGAGACCCTGTATGTCAATATTTAGAAGTCCATCCAAAACCCTGAGTTCTAAACTTAGCTCCAAACACAGCACATCCAGATCTGAATCTGTTTTGTCTCTGGCAAAATGAATGTCCTGCAAATTTTATTATTTATTCATCTCATTTGTTTTCCTTGGTCATCCTAGACACAGGATGGGAATTGTTTTTCAGACAGGATTCTGGATAGATGCAATTAGGCTTTTATCATTACAGGAAAAGGGTGTTCTGCAGAAGTGAGGTTTGGAGGGAGGATATGAAGGCTTCCCAAGGCARCTGTGGCATTTGACACTGGCTGAGCAGCAGCTCCTCAGTGTGAGGGGACAAAGCTCACAGTGCAGTGAGTGCAGGGATTTCTGAGGTGAGACAGGATTTTGGAGGCTGGCAGCTCTGGGATCAGGTCCTTCCCACCTGCACAGCACAGCTGCAGAGTGGKGGATGCTGGACAGTCCACACAGAACACAGTCTGCTCCTCTAACTCGTGATTCTCACAGRAATTGACACCTCAATTCTGGTTTTCAGGGGGTTCTGTGGTTCTGTCCCATGGATTTGATCACTGCAGGGAGCTGCCCAATGGACTGGTGTGTCCCAGGATGTTTGGGAAGCACAAGCCTTGGCAAATACCAGCTCAAGACATCACTTCTCTTCCCAGTTATCCTTTCATTTCTTCAGCACCAGAATTAAGCAAACTTTGACCTCTGAGAGCAAAGAATGATCTCAAAGCTCCACTAAAGCTGGGCTGCTCCAAGGGCTTGTTGGAGGAGAGGAAAGGACTAACACTGAATGTTGGTGGCTGCTTGCCCAGGTGCATCCAGAAGAGCCCACAGCTGGGCMGATGCTCTGCTCAGGGTGTGAAGGAATCACAGGAGTGGCCACCCCAGCCAGAGCACAACCCAAAGCAGATGAGAAAAACTAATCTGGGCTCTGGTGGCTGAGAAAACCAGCAGAGATCCCAGGACACAGCCCAAATATAGACACTGAGGGACAGCCCAGCTGTCAGGGAGCAGGGACTGTGCCACAGAGCATGGACAGCACTGAGAGCCACGGGCTGGACAGCCCAGCAGCTCCTGCCCTGCTCCCCACAGAACAGCCCAGCAGCTCCTGCTCTGCTCCCCACAGGAACGCTGACAACTTGTCTTTTCCCAGGCCTTTGGTACGAGGAGAGCAATGCCTTGGTTTTGCTTTATAGTTCCCATGGCATCAGGAGTTAATTGTAACCAGCACATTCCCTCTCCCAGCGCCTCCGAGGGCCAGAGCCGGGGCGGGGAACGCTCTCCCCTCTCTTGGCTCCACGGTCCCAATGCGCCTTTTTGCATTTGCATTTCAGAATTTCTGTGCTCAGGCTGTTTGCTAGCGATGAGCTCAGCTGACAGACACCCTGGGTCTGGAGAGGGGAAGGAAATCCTGGTGTGGTCACCAGGAAAAGCCACAAGGCTGAGCCCAGTGTGCTCGAAACCACCCAAAGCCAGGCTGGGGAGGGACAGATAAAAGTGTCAACATGCATTTGTGTCAGGAATAAGTTTGCATCCAACACGTAAAACTGATGAGATCCATTCAACAGCCACACATTCAGCATGGAAAATGCGGTTCTTTGAGGAGCTGCTGGTTGAAGTAAGTGAACCATCCCAACAGATTGCAAAGGGAGCTCTCCCAGCCCTTCGGCTCAAGGGGAAATGGCCACAGCTGATAGAAGGTTGTTGTACTAATATTTGTAATTCCATTGAGAGTCTCAGATCGTGAATACCACTAGAGGAGGGCAAAACATTATATTTAGCAAGAGCCAGTTGTTATCCTCCTATCCTATGCTCCCTTGTAGGTGGTGGCTGCCCCATAGATGGGCTGTTCCTGCTGCTCAGTATTTTGTTTCCTCTTGCTTTTAMCCTGACTGAAATCTGGAGGCTGGAAATGCCAAGTGCCTGCATTCAGAGGGATCCACTTCCCTGCAGAGACAGCCTCAATCCTCCCCATATCCCCTCCCCACTCCCTTAGCAGTGAGCTCTACCTAGTTTAATACAGGCACAAGGGAGGGAAGAGCCTTGAGCTGGAACATGAGTTCAGTCCAACGCTTAGATCCTGAGAATGGAAAACTCACAGTCCCTCAAGAGARGAGAGGCTGGGTTGTGGTTTCTGGAGGGAGAGATGTAATACAAGTYTGTAGAGTAAATAAACTGCAACCTCATCCCACGTCTGGTGTGTGAGAACCTCAGGGCCAGGCAGAGGGAAAGAAATCCTGTCCCTAATGGTGCTGAGGAGCAAACTGAAACCAGATGCAGGGCTGGGATGGGCCCAAGCTGCTGGGTGTGGAAGGGCACTGCTCCTGCACTGGGTGTGCTCTGGTGGCTGGTGTCCACTGCCAACCTTGGGATGGGCAATGGGATGAGGAATGGGATGGGGAATGGGATGGGCAATGGGATAGAGAATGGGATGAGGAATGGGATTAGCAATGGGATGGGCAATGGGATAGGGAATGGGATGGGCAATGGAATAGGGAATGGGGTGGGGAATGATATGGGCAGTGGGGTGGGCAATGGGGTGAGGAATGGGATAGGAAATGGGATGGGGAATGGGATTAGCAATGGGATAGGGAATGGGATGGGGAATGATATGGGCAGTGGGATGGGCAAAGGGATGGGGAATGGGATGGGCAATGGGATAGGCAATGGGGTGAGGAATGGGATAGGGAATGGGATGAGCAATGGGATGGGCAATGGGATTGGGAAGGGAATGGGGAATGGGATGGGCAATGGGATCAGCAATGGGATGGGCACTGGGATGGGCAATGGGATGGGGAATGAAATGGGGACTGAGATGGGCAATGGGATTGGGAAGGGAATGGGGAATGGGATGGGCAACGGAGTGGGGAAGGGAATTAGGAATGAGATTAGGGAATGGGGTTGGGAAGTAGGATTGGGAAGGGAATGGGGACTGGGATGGGCAATGGGATGGGCACTGGGATGGGCAGTGGGATGGGGATGTCCCCTGCCAGTGGGACCTGACCCTGGTGATCCCCATGGGTGGGGCYGGAGGCAGCTCCGAGGGGCAGGGACAGGAAATTTCCTCAACCTTCTTTTATCCACAAGACACTCAAGTGTCACAGAGCAGGAATCAGCCTGCAGAGCACCATTGTTAACTTTAAAAACACCCACCACAAACTTCCCCAGCCATAAAGGACTGAGCTGAAGCCACCCCAGAAGACCAGAGTTTTAAACTTGGTGACCAACTCTGTCAACTGCTGGTGCTGGGTTTTAATTTCCTGAAGTGTCTCATTTCTCTCCCTTGCCAAAGGGAGCTGGGAAAAAAAAATCCTCTTTTTCCCTTTCTTTCTCCCCTCTTCACAGTTGCTCTTTGAGTAAGGCCATACCTAACAATTATTCAGGAAAACATTATGTTGACATTACTGTTTAGAAAATAAAAAAGGGTTTTTAAAGCTAGAGAGTAACATCATGACCATATAGCACTAGTGAATGATTAAAAATTTAGATGACTGCCTTTGAAACAATAAAAAGCTTTCGAAGCTTCTTAATGAGCAGCTATCAGAAATAAAGCATTTAAAACTTCAGAAAGTGCCTCTGTGGAAATTTCATTGTCTTTGATGCTGTAAAATAACTGCAGGGTGGATTCATTTCAAGTTCTTTTTAGCATACTGGTCGTTTAGAAATATTGGGAGATATCTTTCTTAGCAATATGTGGGGAAAACAATGTCTTGGTCGCTTTCATTTATCTGCAATTTGACAGGAGTGCAGTTTATTAACTTGAAAAGAGACAGATACATTATCTGAAACACAGAGAGTATAGTGGGTATTGCCTCCTTTTTATACCAGTGGGAGTCCATGACACTTTGAACTTGCTCACCATTAAACGCCTTCCTGAGTTGTTGAAGAGGCCTTTAAAAAGGGAGCCTGTGCATTTATGATGTAAATTCGTTATTTTGACAGTCTTTGAAATCTGTCATATTCACGTCCAATTTAATGCACCGCAAAAATTCTTTTCTTTTAAAATACTTTTCTTTTAAGATTTCAAAGCCATTTTCATGTAGAAAACTATTGTTATACCTAATATATCCTGAAAGTGTTTTAGCAAAGGAACTTATATGATTCTGTTTTAAGTCATGTCAGGTTTTAAAACATGTCATTTCTTCAAATAAGCTTTGACCACACCATCTTTTTTTTTTTTTTTTTTCATTAGTTAAAGTGCACTTGATTTCCATGGATACAATTAGTCAGAATATCTGCTATAGGATCATCATTGGATCAAACAGGGTCCTTTCAGGCTSTATTCCACGGAGCAATTGCCCACATATCTGAGATCAATACAGCCCAGCACACGGGTAGGGAGATGCAGGGAGCTGAGGGCTGCTTGGGAAAGTGGAGGCTCGTACTGAAGCACAGCACATTTAACGAGAACCGGGGCCAGTGGGAAAATTAAACAGCTCCTTTTAAAACGATGAGCTCTGAGTATTTACTCTGAACGTGGAGTGGGGTGAGGAGGAGCAGGACGGGAGGGGGTCGGGAGGCATCTGATGAAATCCAAGTTCAGTTTATTTCTGGTCAAACCCAAGCCTCGCACATTTCAACTCAATCTTCAATCCAAACAAACCTCCTTAGGCTTGCTAATCCTCATTACACAGTGGATTTTAGCTGTACCTGCACTTCTTTATCAGTTTGCAAGATATTTTCAGCCGGTACAGAGGTCTTCATGCAGCTCTGCTTCAAAGCCACGTACAGAGGAGGTTCTGTGCAGAGTTTCAGAGAATATTTTCATTTACAGATGCCTTATCACTTTGGGAGAGGGGGTTGGTGGGCAGGGGGAACACATTCCTCCAAAGCAGCCCAGAATCATCCTAATCTAGGGAAACGATCAAATAAGAGTTTCAAAGATCTCCYACTACAAAGGAAGGCATTAAGCTCACTCCTTGCCTGCCCACACTCCAGGGCTGTTTTGGAATACATGGAAATATCTCTGCAGCACGAAGGAACCTTCCAGTGATGGTTTAAGCACCATTTCACGTGTCCCCAGTGGCTGGGTTTAAAATGCAGTGCACCATGAGTGAGATAAACCAGGAGAATCGTTGCTTCAGTGGCATTTAACCCTATAATTGGGTGGTTTTTTTTGGGCCCTGATTTTATAAGGTCACCCTGTTATTTCCTTTGCTGGCTGGCTTGTGATGGTGCTCTCACATGTTATTACTCTCTTCCATCACAAGGAATGATATTTCAGGACTGAAAGGGCGAAAGATTTGTAAGGACTGTCCTTTCCCACACTGTGATTGTCTGAAAGCTTCAAACAGCCAAAGGCTGAGTGGAAAAGTGCTTTAGATGGTGTCTCTGGGGCAGAAATCCCACCTGGTCTAGGGGTAGAAAAGAACTGTAAGGATCTGATTATTTCATGGTTAGATCGCCTCGTCCCCCTGCAAAGGGAGGATATACTTTCCTGATAGAGCTTGTATCAGATATTAAACCAATACTGCACTTGATCTCAGCAAAAAGGCCATTAAATCTCACAACTTGAAAAAGGCATGGTGCTCCTTGAAGCAGGGAATCCTGCAGTGCCTGCTGCCTGCTAACCCGATGGCCCGGCTGCGCTCGCTCGCAGGATTCATCTCTGCTATCATTTCCCCCAGCCTCGSATTTCACTGGCACGAGCAAAACCTTGGGCTGCATGAGAAAAGGCTTTGAAATGGTGCCTAATTGACTTGGGCCTGGTTCAGGATATAGTACACCACAAAAACCACCATAACATCAGTCAGAGGCACAGAGGATGTCCCCGTGTTTGGCTCAAACTACGGGGTATTTCCTTTGCCGAGAGCATTTTAATCACGCTTAAGTATAGGTTTGCCGTGGCAAAAAAAGACAGACCTATTCCAGTCGTTGATTTTTCCCACAGAAGGAAACTTSTGTCAGGCATCCCAGGAAATGGCCCCGGGTTCGTTGCACTGACTTCACCAGCCTTATCGTGCCTCTCCTCTCCTTACTCCCACAAGAGTCGTGTTTTTGTGGTCTGCAAGAGGAATATTTCCATCCAAGTCTGATGGCATTAAGCTTAGTCCCTGGGATCTGTTCTCCCCCCATTTTCCTGCTGGGTTTTGTGCCCTTTCCCCTCACTCCCCCTCTCCAATTAGTGCTCTGATAGTGCCTCTCTGGTAGAGGAGAAACAGGAGCCAGTTGTTAAGGATATAAAAAATGTTATTTCAAGGAGGCTACTAATAACAGGCAAAACCTGTGGTTCTCTTGGGCATGACTGCCCTGCTCAACAGAGCCTGTCTGCACCCAAAATTCTGGCATTTTCATGCCTCAGCACTGTCACAGATGAACTAATCACTTACTTAATGACTATGACAACTGTTGGAATTAAATATCCCAATTTCCACTCATGCAAATGTCCACACTGAACATTTTCATCAAGCTTTGGGTAACCTCTGTAAAAACCAAATCGAAGGAATCACAAACTGCATTTAGAAATCCAAACTGMTGGGCTAGAAACCAAGCAAGGGCATGATCCCCTTTGGAGCAGCAGCTCAGGGACAGCAGCACCTGGTTTTGGGCTGGTTCCAGGAGAAGTGAGGCTGTGGACTGTGCTACCAGTGTGCATTGGCAGAGCTGGAATTTGTAAGAAATTAAAGTCATGCCTGGGCATGCCAGGAACAATCATTAATTGCCATTTCAGTCATCATCTCCATTGTTCAAGCRCACACAACAACCTCATCCTTCATCTTTCACTTCATCTGAAATGGGTGATTTGCTTACAAATATCAGCGAGAGACAGAGGAGGACAACGGGGGGGACAAGCCCATGTTAAACCACTCTGACAAATCAGACATACAGCAGGGGARAGGATGGGACAGTGGATGAGAATAAAAGCACCACTCTCTAAAAAAGCCCTCTGAAAYACCAGTTGTAACTCATTGTCTTGCACTGGTGTGCAGGGAGCAGAGCACACACATAAATACAATKAACATCCCAGCTGACACCAGCCTCAATTTCTGACCCACTGAGATGCCACCTCTGGGAATAGTCATGAAATCAGAATTTGATTGGGAAGAGGGTTCAGGGGTAATTCCAGCTGGACAAAGCTGGCAAGTGAATCACACACACATCAGAGGGGGGAAGGACATTTCCCTGGCAGCTTCAGCCATGGCTCCTGCTCTGCTGGCACAAGGGGGCTCTGCTCAGGTGTGGGGACTCCACAGCATCCAGGACAACAGGAGATGATCCTCACATGCCCAGCTCCAAACTGGCTTGGATTGAGGAGCCAAATCCGCTGCCCTGAGTACTGCCTGAGAGTGCAAGTGCAGAGCCCTGCAGGGTTTTGACACGATGCCCCAGCTCAACAGGCAGAACCCTGAATGCTGCCCTCCATTCCAAGTGGCCTGCAGGCACAGCCAGTGCCCTGCCCTGAAGGGAAAACCAGGGAAAAACACAAGGCACAGAGAGAGGTTCTCCTGTCACCCTCTGTCCCAGACTCGTGTGTCCCCTTCCAGAGCCTGGAGCTCGCAGCTGCACTCCTGGGAATGCAGGGAACAACCACTGGCCCYCATTTGGGAAAGAACAGCTCAGCTCCATGCAAATATTGCCCAATTGATGTGAAAGGGCTCAGTGCCTCGTGCACACGGCTGCAATTCCTGCACCAATCCAAGATCAAGGAGTCCTGGTCTGTTGGGCAACACCAGCCAGAGAACAAACCCAAGGAGTCACTGAAGGAACACCACAGCACTGGGAGACAGCCAGCACAYCCTGCTGCAGCAGCTGAACCATGCCTAGGGGTAATGGTGGCAGAGAGGAAGCTGTCAAACGGAATGGGGTGGCCTTGCACACACTTCCCACAGCTTTGTGCTCCTCTGTTTCCTGACCCCCACCTTCACCTGCACAGGGATGCTCATGCCCAACCCAGCTGAGATGCTTTTGGCTCAGCCAGGCTCCCCCGACATCCCTTCTGCTAAAACTCACTTGATATTTTTGCTGTTTATTTATCTCTGGAGGGTTTTTTTTTTAATGTCCCCTGAAACAGGCTGCAAATGCAAATCCTGCTGTTAGGATTGCTGAAAGAAAACAAAAATTAAAAAAAAAATAATAATAAAGAAAAAATCAGAAGGAAAACATAACAAGTAAGAGGCARTGAAATATCTCCCAGACGGAAAGGGAAAGAGTAAAACTGCAACAGTGGGTTGCAAAAGCAAAATCCATTGAACTCCACAATCCTAGCAACACATCCCTTTGTTTACGAACCATCTGAAGCAAGTTCTACCCTGCAAACTCCATGGGGAACCTTGATTTCTCTAGCCAAATTAACTAATTTTCCTAACACACACTAAAATCTGGCCATTTGATCTGTCACTCAAAGCCTGTCCTCCAAGTAAATAAAAAACCCCGGAGTTTTGATTGCACAGCAGCCCTTAAGGAGAGTGACAGCATCCCCAGAAACYGGGCTGTGTGAGGTGTGTTCCCCACTTCCCACCCAGGAGGGGCACAAAGAGCTTGATTGTGCAGGAAAAAAATATTTTAAATGGCAGAAATAAACCCATTTTTATCTATAAAACAGACTATATATTTATACCATATATAAAATAATTGTCATTTAAAATATCGAGTAGACTGAGRGGGAAATAGTGGGACTTGRYTTCCTTCACCTTGCARCTCCTGTGGCACCAGGTGCTGTTTKTTCCTCTGCCCCCAGGTGCAGCTGGAAATAACTTCAGCCACAGCTGGAAAAGCCCACMCAGATGTCCATGAGCACGGGCTGTGTCAGGGATTTACATGGAGCAAAAYCTGGCTATAAATATCMTGGAATCCCASACTCATTTAGGCTGGAAAAGACCTTTAAGGTCATYGAGCCCAACTGCAAACCCAMCASTRCCAAGCAATAGGATGGACTGCAGAGGCACAGGAACCCCACAGGTCTCACAGGATAAGGTCAGCTTGGAGATATTTTTTCCCTATTTTTCCTACCCAATATTTCCTAACCTTTGAGAATTTCACTTCTTTGATTCCAGCTAAGTACTGGGAACAACTCCAGTGGCTSTGCATCCCTCAGGCCTAAAACAGCCCATGGAATCCACCCTGGGGCTGTTATGGGCAGGAGAAAACCTCCATCCTGTGCCCCAAGGGGCAAAACCCTGTGCTAGTGCTGCTCCACASACAGGAGTAACCTTCATCCAGCTCCTTGCTGGAGGTACAGGGGTGTCCTGGATTCCCTCACTCAGGAGGGATTCAGAATTTGAATTTGATGCCCTACTGTGTAGACTCCATCCCTTTGCTTTACAAAGAATTAAGGGAAAAAAGTTGGAGAAAGAACAAATGATGTTTTGAGTGGTCCAGTGCAGCTGAAGGACTTAGTGACATGAAAAATATGGTCCAATTTGTGTTTTATGGGATGTGAAATCCAACAGGTTCAGAGCTGCTTTCCCATCTTCACATGAGACTCCCAACAGCTTTGAAGCTGCTGCTGAAGCTGTTTGCTTTCTGTAAGAAAGCTTTTGTCCACCAGGACCAGATGGAGATCTCAAACCTCATTTGCAGKGAAGATAAAATGCCAGAGACAACATGAAGCAATAACCTAAATGGAAATGCTGAGGATGGCTTAGGCTTTAAATATTCACAATATCACTGCTGTCACTGCAGTGTCAGAGTCTGCAGGCCCAGACAGACAGACAGGGAGTGCACAGAGCTGTAAGAGAACCTGGCACATTTTCCCTTTTATGATTCCCAATTTGGTTTATAACTTTCCGATTATTCATGAATTATTTTTATGCCAGTGTTTCCCCAGCTCCTAGGGCATGACTAACTACAGAGGAGGCCTGACAAAAGCTGGATTGTGTTTGAAATTCTGGCCATGTAGGTAAATGTGCCTGGGCAGTTCAGTCCCACTGAGGCAGTGACTCAGCCCCTGGTTTGCAGAGGGCAGAGCTGGATATGTCCTGCAGCCCTTGTTCCCAGTGACCCATTTCCTGAGCCTCTCCTGCAGCCAGGGCTGGGACAGCAGGGATGGGCAGCAGAAAGGCAGAGGGGAGCACAGAGAAGCTGGKTAGAGATGAGAGCAGGGGGAATGGCTTCACACTGACCCAGGGCAGGGTTTGACATAGCAAGAAATTCATCCCTGTAAGGGAGGTGAGGCCCTGGCACAGAGCAGCTGTGGCTGCCCCTGGATCCCTGCAAGTGTCCAAGGCCAGGGCTTGGAGAACCCTGGSATAGTGGGAGGTGTCCCTGCTCATGGCAGGGGTGATGGAATCAGATGATTTTAGGGTCCCTTCCACCCCAAACCATCCCATGATGCTGTGCAGACTGGGCAATGCTCTGCTGCATTCACCCATCTCAGGGTGCTCTTTCTACATAGATTTAATCCMAAAAATGCACAAAAAGTTCTGCCAGCTCTTGAGAGAAGTTCCCAGCACCAGCTCTGCCTCTCACAGAGTGCAGCCCAGCACAGCTCCCCTCTCCAGAGGGTGGGAGGCTCCCCAGCACAATTTTTCCTGATTTTTAACTGATGATTATTTGATGGGCTTTTAGGCAGAGCTGCTGCTCAGCTGTTTGAAAGCCCAGCTCTCAGCCCTGCCTCTGGCACACCCCAGGTGCACAGGTCCTGCCTGGTGGCAGCACCTTGCAGCCACTGAGCTGTCCCCAGCCCAGACARTGTCCCCTGCTCCAGCTGTGCACCTGTGCCCTGCTGGCACCACAGCAGGGAAAATCCCCCAGGCACAAAGCTGCTCCTGGGAGAGCTGCTCTGCACTGCTGCTGGGGCCTCTGCTGCACAAACAATGAGCTGGTGAACAAAGAGGTCATTACAAAATGAGAGGAGGTAAAAGGCTCCAAAAGGAGCAGCAGTGGGGTGGAGAGGTGCTGTCCTTCACAGCCATCCTGGCCTGGCTGGGCTGAACAAGCAGAAAGGAGAAGTGGAGGCTGCAAAYACCTTCCTGTGCTCATGAACATAAATTCTCATTTATACCAAAGGCTTCCCAGCTTGGCAAAGTGATTTTAAATGGTGGCAGTGAAAGAGATGATCATGCTCATGCTTCTGCTGATCAGAACAGGTGAGCCCATAGCAGATCATTTCTCTGCAGGGATCTGATCCTGCAGGGGCCAGCAAAGTTAAATACTGGGAGTTCCCAACTCTTGTCCTGTTAATTCTCTGTTATCCAYAGCCAAGGCACGATGCAGGTGGCTCCTTACAGGAGCAGCAGCCTCCCAGAGCAGTGAGCAGAGCAATCCTCATTTTGCTCTCCTCCAAACAAGTGGAACCCATCACTCACTCCAGTACTGAGCAGTTATTCCAGTTATTGCATTTTATTCTGTATAGGCAAAATGGCTTTCCTTCGTTCTCACAGTGCACCTGTGCTCTGTTATCTCCACCCCGTGCCAGCCCTGGCCCTGCCCTCCTTTCTCCCCCTGCCTCTCTCTCCAGGTGTCCCAGGTGTGACACAGTGACCATGCAGAGGGAAATGTGCAGTTGTGGTGATGCAGGGCACTAAAATCAGGCCATGTGCAGGTTGAGAAGGCAATGGAGCAGTGCTGTGTGAGCAGGCACAGCTCCCACCAGGGAATGCCAGCTCCAAAGGCAGCAGCACTGACCCAGCACAGCCCCAGGAGCAGCTCCTGCTCCCACACTGCACCTGCAGCCCCTTCCAGAGCCCTGAGGGTGCTGCAAAGCCAGAGGGRTCTGCTGAGAGAGGGGACAGATTTCCAAAGGCAGCATGATGTCCCTGAGCAGGGGACAGCCCATGGTGTGTGGCACTCATGGCCAGGAGCCTGGGGGAGCCAAGGCCAGCTCCAGCACAGCAAACACCCACAGAACCTGGGGATCCTGGGGGCTGAGGGGTTTCACTGACAAAAAACAGGCACCCTTGCCTAACAAAAATTGCATTTTCTCTCACTCCCAGCCCCTCACACTCCAGTGAGCCCCTCCCAGCAGCTCCTGTTCCATTCCAGCATCACTCCAAGTCTTATCCTCAATCCCTCTGAGCAATATTCAGGCACACAGTGCTCCAGCTTGTTCCCCTGCAATGCAATTTTGTGTAAAACCTGCAGATTCTGGTGGTCCCACCAGTGCTCATCCCATGCATTTCACCTTGAGCAGGGACAAGCTGAGCTTCTGCCCCAGGTGAGTCCCCATCATTGTCCCCAGCTCTCCTCAGGGGCCATGCACAGGCTCCTCCATCCCATGGGCATGGATTTGGGAATTCTGCAGCAGGAATGGAGGCAAACAGCAAAAAAAAGGGAAAGGAAAGGAAAGGAAAGGAAAGGAAAGGAAAGGAAAGGAAAGGAAAGGAAAGGAAAGGAAAGGAAAGGAAAGGAAAGGAAAGGAAAGGAAA
>CADDXX010000141.1:300347-365030 GCA_902810485.1 Alauda arvensis
GGAAAGGAAAGGAAAGGAAAGGAAAGGAAAGGAAAGGAAAGGAAAGGAAAGGAAAGGAAAGGAAAGGAAAGGAAAGGAAAGGAAAGGAAAGGAAAGGAAAGGAAAGGAAAGGAAAAACAAAAGTGGATTTCCCTTTACAAGGTCTCCCTCTCACCCTGCCTTTGCCAGGATCTGCTGAGATTCAGCCTCTGAGTTGTTCTTGGGGAAGGCGGGAGGGAAGCATTTGTTTCCCAGTTCCACATTTTCTCCTGCACTTACAAGTTTGTCCATGAAAACAAAAAAGTCCTCTATTGTAAAACTTGTCAAATGAGACCACCCAAGTGGCCAGGGGGAGGGAATTGGGAAGGAGGAAGAAATGCCTTGAAAACCATTTTCTTTTTGATGGTTTAGAAAGGGAATTGAATGTTATTGTCTCACTTTAAATATGTTCTTTATGAGGAGGTCATGTAGCAGGCACATAATTTTCTAATTACAACCATGTAGATAACATGGAAACAAAATATATGGAGATTTTCCAAAACAGAGGATGCCTTTTCAAACAATATACTGTACAATTCATCTTCCAAGGCCCAAAATAAAGCAGAGAGCTTTGCTCAGGAGGAACTAAATACAGTTGTAAGCTGCTAATCACTTCCTTTTACCCACTGTTTTATTGTCAGCACAAAACCTAAACTCAGYCAGCCACCAGATAATAACTGGGAAATGCTGTCGGAGCTTTGATGGAGGTTTCTCAGGAGGTGCTGGTGCCATTACTGGAAGCAGCTTCTCTAAACCCACTCGCAGGAAAGGAGGAATTCAATCCCTCTGTAACCCCCCCAAGATCCAGAGAGTTTTCCCAGGAAAACTTGCAGGAAGGGAATTGCATGATCACATCCCAGTAAATCAACAGGAAATGAGGCTTAAGTGAAAACTACTGCTCCTTTTCAAACATCCCAGGAAAGGGGGGACCTGGGGCTCTGAGGTGGATCCAGGTGGAATCTGGAGCTCCTGCTCCTCTTCCTGCCCATTCCCTCTCTCCAGCTCCAGGACACTCCCAGTTTGAGGCAGCTTCTCCCRGGGCTGCTGAGATTTCTGCCCCTGGCTGGGGGTGATGTGGCTCCCAGCATGTTCCCAGCTGAGAGAAGGCATGGGAGAGGAGGGAKCACTGCAGGGAAACCCTGCACAGCCCCTCCCACACACACCTGGGGGTGGAGGGCATGCAGGGGTGGCTGCTTTCCCACCTGAGTCCTGCTGGGATTGGCTGTGGCTGTTGGACATGCAGGACTCCAATARTTCAGAAGGCTYCTTGAATTTTCCAAGGTGAAGGCTGACTTTATTGAATTCCCACTCATATACACAGCAYAGTTCCTGGAGAGTTCCATGGCTGGTTAACAGGATCAGCACCTCTCTGACTSCATTGGGTAAAGCAGAAAAACACCAAACACCAGGTGCAMGGATGYTGTTTTGAGAACATGGGAATTGTTTACAAAAGACAGTTSTGGGAACAAAGTCTCAAGGACTTTACCCTGAGACAAGCACTRCTAACAACAAGCTACTAACAAGCTTAAACTTTCTAAAATTCAGAGAAATCAGGGCTACAATTGACTTTCYCCACCGTCTCTCTGGTGGTTCAGCTGCCCAGAGTGGGATTRTTGGATGAGAGAGGTGCCCACCTGYCYTGGGACACCTGCAGGGTCACACCCAGGTGTGYCCTGGGCAGGATCCCCAGGACATGGGCCCATTGCAGTGCCAGTTCCTTCACAGAGGTGGAAAACTGGGAGGAAAAGGTGGGGAGGTGCCCCCAAGATGCTCTTCTTGGTCTTCTCCACCTGCTGAGGCTGAAGGAGGTGATGCATTTGGGTGCAAAACAGGCTCATAAATTATCTCCGGGGTTTTATCCCTTGCCAGAGCTGTCTCCACTAGAAAAAACACCCTGAGAGGGCAGTGCTGCTAATCCCTGTGTGCAAAGCTCCATCTCTGCGAGGAGCAGGCAGAGWCACAGCTCACCAGGAGATCCTGAAAGCCAGGATGGAGCAGCTCAGGACTCAGCATCCTCAGGACAGGGCACGCTGACATTGGGTTTGTCATTCACAGCTCTCCAGCAGACACATTCTCCCAGCACACAAAAACCTTCAAGTGCCACTCTGGCTCCATCCAGCTGGATTTGACCATAATGAGTGAGCAGGGTTTTGCAAAGAGGGTAATTTCAATGTGTTTACACTGCCACTCACCCCCCTGCTTTGTTTGCCCAAGATGCTGGGGATAAGGGGAGCTGCTCTGCTCTCTTTGTAGCTGAAGTGACACAGTAGCAGATAATTGAGTGGATCACTTCTGGGCCAAACTGTCCTGCTCCCAATCCTGGGTGACAGCAAATTAGCATGGAGTGAAAGGGGCAGGGGTGGCCTGGATTTCGAGCTCCCTGCACTGGAAGAAATCTCACTTTGGGAGATGCCTCCCAGTTCCTTTACTCATATCCCTCTCTGTGAAAAGCAAACCCATCCCTCTCCTTCCCCACATCTGTTCCTGATGCTCAGGGCTGCAAATTCAATAAACACARCAGTTTAAGCAGCTGGGAACTTCTGAGCAGGCATAAAATAATCCTTTATGGCCTGCAGTAACCATCCTACCTGGTGCAGCCAGTACCTCCACGGCTCTGGCTGCTTCCAGTTACACCCTGAATAAAGTTCCAGCAACCTGGGTTTTCTCTAGAAATTTAGACCAGGAATATGAATTCATAGGTTTGCTTCAGGATGAAAAAAAAAAAAAAAAAAAAAAAAAAAAAAAAAAAAAAAAAAAAAAAAAAAAAAAAGGAAAAAAGGAAAAAACCTCCAAATCCACACTGAAAGAAGTAAAAGGAGCCCACGTGGAACAAGGAAATAAAAAGAGCAGCAAAGGACAGAGGGCAAAGGCAGGAGTGACCCCAAAGCAAACCACTCCTTTTGTTTAATTGTTTTCTGTCCCAGCCTGCCCAGCAAGAAATGCCCCTTTTGAAAGGGGGCCGGGCTGGAATTCACACCTGGGAGCTGGAGCTGCTCTCCTGCCATGGGGAAGGGCACAAAGCCCCGAGTCAGCTTGGATCAGTGTCAGTGCAGGGGGGGAATAAAGGGACCTGAGCCCTTCCCTTTCCACTGCATTGCTCCAGAAGAAAGCTCTGTTTGTTCGAGGTGGGCTGGATGGGATTTGGGGGGAGTGGTTTCTTTGTTTTGGGGTTTTGGGTTCTTTTGTGGCTTTTTTTATGTTTGGGGGGGGGATTTTGTTTCTGTTGTGGTTTTTGTTTGTTTTTGTTTTGGGTTTTGTTCGGGTTTTTTTTTTTAAGTATCCACTTTGTATCCATTGCTATCCCCAAAAGGGGGAGGAATTCTGCAAATCCACATGAAAGCTTCCCTGGGAAGCTGCGAGGAGCTGTGCTGAGCACAGCCCACCACGGTGCTCCAGCAAACCCCCATGCCCAAAAATCACCTTGAACAGATCACAGGGGATCAGCTGCTGCCTGAGCCCGTCCCCTGATCTCTGATCTCTCACAGACACCACCAAACCTGCTGCCTGCAGGATTTCCAACCTGAGGGATTACACACAGTGCCTGATGCTCCAGAGAAGCTGCTGCTTTTTTAACATTTCCCTGCCCCTTTTGGGCTCAGTCCTGGTGCCCATCTCGGCTTTGCAGCACAACTTCAGAGCTGGGCACACAGAGAGAACAGGGGATTTCCAGGGATCCACAAACCTGAACCCCTGCAGGACAAATGATCAGGTGCACCCCACACCAGGATGTGCCTCAGGATCCACCACTCCCTCCTCACCTCTACAGAAAACAATAAAACCTCCCAAATCCCGTTCAGAGGCACTTTGGGTAGAGTCATCCTCCCAGCCCTAATCAGCTGCAGGGATTAATGACCCATTGATGCCTGTCCTTAGCTTGGGACCATTTGAAGCCCAGCATCTCCCTCAATCTGCACATTTCCTTCCACCACGAGCGATTCTAATGAGGTCAAAAATTATTTCCCTTCCTCTGCTCTAATCTCCTCGAAGAACAAAAAGAAGTACGAAAAGAAAACACAATATTTATTGTAAATCAGTGACTTCTGCATTAAAATGATCAAAGTGTGTTTGCTGCACACTTGAAGTTCAGATGCAAAGGGATTTCCAACTTAAATAAATAAAAGATTGTTTTTCTGTAATGCAAATTGGGAGGCTCAGAGTCGTCAGGCGAGCTCTGCACAAGGCCTGGCCCACTCCTGCACCCCACACATTSTGCATGGCTGATGCTCTTCATCTTTTCAAAGGCACCACCACTCCACCAGGGCATGCTAATGCGAGCCGAGGGGGGAACCGGACTCCACTTGATGTCTGATTACAATGTGCAGCTTAATCACATAATTTCTCAGCTCAGATATTGATCCTTGGGAGCGGAGCAGGGCTGGGAATAGAGCGGAGCAGGGGGTGGAGAAATCTCTGCTGCCTGTTTTCTCATCTAACAACTCCCCAAAGAGACAGAGCCTTCCCCACCCCGCGCAGGCRAGGCATGACAAGAGATCAAAACTCGCTGGGGACACGCTCTGTGCCTTTCAGGTAACTTATACTATTATTARTGATCATAAAAGAAGCTATCAAGGTGTTTTACATTTCTTTCATCTGGCAAGCCTGKGAGCACGTTTGTTAATTGAGGAAGCCTCACTTTTCTGCAAGGTAGACTTTAATATTTCTTTACTACGAGCACGGGGATGGCTCTGCTGCCAGGCAGGGCACAGGGTGACATCAGGGACAGGGACAGGGACAGGGACAGGGACAGGGACAGGGACAGGGACAGGGACAGGGACAGGGACAGGGACTGGGACTGTCCTGGCCCCCCCAAATCAGGGACAACACCCTGCCCTGTGCACCCAGAGCTCAGGCAGGAGAGCACACCTGAGCCCAACCTGCTCAGGTGCCAGCTGGGCTGGTGAGAGCGGAACAGAGCTGCTGGAATTTGGAAAATAATCCCTGTTCCTGAATGAAAGAGGCCTTGTGCCACCTGGCAGAGCCCTCCCTCAGGTGCTGCCCTGCTGCACAGCCAGCAGCCAGCACACAGAGCTGCAGCCCATCAGGACTCTTCACTTCCCAAGGACAGCCAGGCACAGCTGGGAATGTTTCCCCACGTGGCAGTGACACTCCAGCCAAGGTGATGTTTTTCCCCCTTGGTGTGTTTTCAGAAGTTGTTCTGGTTAACCCCACAACCAACACTGCTGCCTGTGTGTCAGGAGCACTCCCTCATCTCCAGGAGACATCTGGGCCCTGGAAGCACTGGGGACAATCCCCACTGGAGCTTAGGGACACTCACAAATCCATGTGTCCGAAGGGCAGGAAGGGGATTAGAGCATCAAAGTGACTAATTAGGGCAGTTTCTGGAAGCAGCTCCAGTTCAAGGGCTGTGAAAATGGGAGCTGAACCTGCAATGTTTGTGGCAGCCTCTGGGATGCTGTGGAATGCAGCACACGTGTCTGGCTGGGTGTGAGGGAGCACCCCTGGTCAGTGTGGGAAGTAAAACTCGAGTTTAAGTGTTTGCAGAGAGCAGAACTGAATCTAAAACTGGTGGGTGACAGGGGGAKCAGCATCTGAGGGGAGTGAGTTCACTCACCCTGCACAGCTTCAAGTAAACCAGTTCTCAAGATCCACCAAGAAAAGGCAAAGTTCAGCCACAAACACAGCTCAGACTCACTTGAACAAGCCCAAACTTTGTCCAAACTACACCAGGTTTTGAGYTCCTTGCCAAAACCAAGGGAAGCCCAGCACAGCTCCAGGCCCTGGCCAAGGATCAGGCWGCAGAGCTTGGGTCCAGACTAAAACCCCTCCAGATTTCAGGGTTCCTCTGTGGTTCCCAGCTCCACAACACTGACCTGCACAGCCTGTGACAGCCTCGAGGTGTGCTGTGTGCTCCCCTTTTAGGTGACCACCTCAAGCTGAGCATTTTGAAGCCAGCTGCAGCATCCCCTGCTGCATTCCAGCTGGCAGGATCAGCATGCACTGSGCTCAGYAGGATGCTGTTTGTTTAGCTGCAAGAAGACATCTTCTACTCATGCAGCTGGGTAAATGACTGTATTAAAGTTTAATTTTTTTTTTCAAACAGAACAAAAATAGACACTCATRTACAAATTAGCCATTGCTTTATGTATATTGTGTGCCCCGTAATTAGCAGGTAATATTCACTCTTAAATGTAAGGAAAAAAAAAATTGTTATGCTAAATAGAAGGATTTTTTTGCTTAATTACAGACTAATCCTATTTCCTCAGAACATGTGATATTTYCTTATCTCCCCAAATGGAAAAGGCACGTTTCAATGGGGGGTATGCCTGTGTTCCATCCCATGCCACAGAGATTCCGAGGGATCTCCATTTTCTGCAGAGCTGGAAGACAGGAGGGCAAGCCCCAAATGCTCACAGCTCCTGGGGACAAGAGGCACCTTGGYTGTGTCCCTCTCTGGGGCACCCAAGGCTGGCACAGAGTCCAGGCAGCCAAAGGGGATTTTCAGGGACACTTCCATGACACTTTAAATCCACATTTCAAGACAGGAGCTGCTTAAAAAAAAAAGACATCCTACTCAATGTCCTTTATTTCTCCAAAGACATTGGGAATAACTGAGCCTGACAAAGTGGCTGTGAGTGCAGAGAGGCTGAGAGGAAAGCAAGGCCCAGGGAAGCAGAGACAACAAACCCCTTCAGGATCAGCAGTGGGGCTGGAAACAACGCCCAGGCTCTGCTGCAAGCACCAGCCTCGGTGGCTTTTGTGCTTCTCTCTCCATTATGCATACCCTTCCCTTTTCCCTTAATGATTTAGTGATGTTTGTTCCCTCACACTGCGTGCAGACCTTGCAGATCAAAATAGCCAGTCATCTAAAAAAAATTCCCCATCCTTTGTTCTTCAAAGAAACCAAATAATCTCGATCCTTTGAGAGAACTCAAAGGGTGAAGGCAGAGCATCAGGACTGATGAGAACAATAGCATCCCCCCACGGACGAGCATCTCCAGTGCTGGGTGGTTGTTAAAAAAAAAAAATCCCAGAAAAATTCCTTGCAGTGAAAATTCTTGGGTCAATTACTTGTTGCCACAGGGAGATTTCCCAGGAATTTGATTGTTATTATCACTGTTTGGTGATTATCTGTAGCAAAACAAAGGTGAATTTTGATGCGAGGAGATGCAAGGTTGGGTAAATCTTAAACAACAGGAAGTACAGGGGGTGGAGAGATGGGAGATCAAAAGTCCCTGTGATTCCTGTAAGGTTTTGGAGCCCATGTTGGACATCCACTGCTCCTTTCAGGGGTCTGAAGTATTTTTTCATCACTTTGGAAGGTTAAACAGTGGGAAAACAGCAATTGGCCATAAAACCACACCATTTTTGCAGCCAGCAGTGACGGTGCCAGGGTCTCAGTGCCCACCCCTCCCTCCTGGAGGTGGGGAAGGAAAACCCTTCAGTCCCCAGAGGACAGGAAAATCCCAGCTTTCCAAAGCACACAGCAGACTCATTGTGAGATGGACACAGACCTCTCTGGGCTGAGGACCCCATCCCAAACCAGTTCCCCCAGTTTGGCTTTTGGAGCCCTTCACACCCCAGTGATGGGAGAGGCTGTGCCCACACCTCAGACCTCAGCTCCCAGAAAAAGAGGAACAAATGCAAAGTGGAGTGGGAGATGCTCCTACAGATTGATTCTCCCTCAAACAGAAAGAGGCTTTTGGATCCAAATACAAATCACCCATAATGAATTCCCTTTTCCCACAGGTTTGCACACAGGGAGCAGCTTCCTCCAGGATGTGGCAGGGGCAGAGGCTGATTTGCTCTTTCTTTTGTGACCAAAGGCAAAAGGAAATATCAGAGAGGGACAAGGTTAAAGCATTTCCCACACACTGGACTGGTGCCTTCCTTTGACAAAAGTACAACAGTCATTCCAGTTGTCTTTTTAAAAATGAAAAATAATCTAAAATACAGTGTTTTCCACCCTCTGGTGTGAGTTGCTGTGGATTTTCTGAATTCTGTGGATTCTCCAGCCGAAATGCCCCAGTTCACACCTGAGATCTGCATGGGGGGCAAAGCCTTGACTTAAAGCACTTCCCCAGGCCCAGGGGGGGATTTGAGGGTCCCAGCCCCWCTGTTCTGATGGAAATCCAGCCCTGTACAGCTCCTTTGCTGGGACAGGGGGCTGGGATGGACAATTTGTGCTCTCCCCCACGTGGCAGGAGGTTGGGATTTTGCTCTGCTCCTGCCACCACCACMCAGCACTGACACTTTCCCCAGAAACTCGATCCTAATCCCCCACTCCTGCTCAGAACAAGATTTGCACATCTGAATGCCATCCCAGGGGACCCTGGGGTGCCTGCAGTCACTCACAGAAGCACAGGGACTGCCATGGCAAGGCTGGCAGGAGCAGGGCTGGGAGAAGGAGAATTAATCTAGTAAATGCCTGTTCTGGAAAAGATACACTGGGATAGGAGGGCTGCTAGGAAATGCCACCTGGGCATGGAGCAGGAAGCTGAAATGTGTCTATCAAGGCAGTGCTCTTTGATCAGCAGCAGTCATTTGTCATTTCCACACCACAGGAGGATGCTCAGCTCCACAAGRTGCAGTCAGCCAAAAAGGAAGGAGGATCAGCTGAGTGTTTGTGGCTTAAAGATGTGCAGTGATTAAATAAACACCAAAAAACACAGCCCAGTCAGCCTCCCAAGAGCAGCAGCACCTCACACTCTGACAATTCACAGGTTTTACACAACTTCCAGCCCCACTGCCCACCAGGGGTGTTTTCATTCCTCATGGCAGAGCTATCTCACTCCCAGCTCCTCTTCCAARCCCATCCTGCAGGATCTCTCCTGCGCTGTTTACAGCAGGACAGTGCTGGGGAGACACATTTTGGCTCTAGGGATGCTGTTCTCACCACTCAGCCCACATTCCAGCACCTGCAGCTCCCAGACCCAGCACCCAGACTGRCACCACAGCCCAGACTGTGGGGAGCAGAAGCTTTTCCTGCACCTCCCCAGKGCCAGGACAGCCAGGGAAGGGTGTGAAACACGGATTTGTTTTACACAACCAGAGCTCAGTGCCATGGGAGGGATTTTTAGACTATGTGGTTAAAGCACACTCAGAGCAACACAACTGAAGGTTCAGTCAGGGAGCAGGTGACTCAGAGGAGGGCAGAGCCTGCTCCTGCACCAGTGCCTGGCCACAGCCCCTGCTCTGGGCTCAGAACCATGGGATAGGCTGGGCTGGAAGGGCCCTGTAAAGGTCATTGAGTCCAAGTGAGCAGGGACATCCCCCACTGTCCCAGGGTGCTCCAAATCCCATCCAACCTGGCCTTGGGCACTGCCAGGGATCCAGGGGCAGCCACAGCTGCTCTGGGCACCCTGTGCCAGGGCCTGCCCACCCTCGCAGGGAAGGATTTCTCCCCAAAATCCCATCCAAATCTMTCCTGTGTCAGTTTGAAGCCATTCTCCTCACCCTGTCACTCCAGGCCCCTGTCCAAAATCCCTCTCCATCTCTCTCAGGGCCTCTTTAGGTGTTGGGAAATGTTCAGTACAAAACCCTGGGCTCTCCTGGATCCTTGCAAGTCCAGAGCTCAGCTGAGCTGTTCCCAAAACRTTTTGCTCAAGTTTTCAACCTCCTTGAGCAAACCTGGTCACAATTTGGAGCAGATYTGAGCTCCATTTGAGCTGATTTATAGTTCAGCATTAAAAACCAACAACAACAACAAGAAAACAAAAACAACTGCTCTTTAAAATGGCAACTTTGGCCATAATTTATGTGAGGCCAGATGGAACTTGTTGTTTTCAATTAAGTTTCAGCTGGATTTTGTAATTTCAGGGTTTTTTTTTTGTTCGGAGCAAAACATGAAAGAAGGAATGGAGAGCATCAATTAATTCCCATCAGACTCAATGGGAGGGTAGTTCTATAAATGTCTGGGAGCAGAGCAGTGTCCTTCCAGGTACATCCAGCTGCAGATGGAAGACAACAACCCCTGGATTTCTCTCCCAAAGCCAGACCTGACTCAGTGGTCCCTTGGACTGAGTGTGCCATACACGACGTCGTATCCAAGACGTTTTGTCACCATCTTGTAGCTCCTTTCCCTGAGATCCTGSTATTTTAATAGCCAGGATTAGCTCACAGCAAAAGCTGAACCTTTGACATTTCTTCCTCGCAAGCAACTCACAAATTGATGCTAATATTTGGCTGTGCTCAGCGGAGGCCGAGTCAATACTTACAAAACTCCTCCCTGAGCTCCCAAGGCCGGGGATTTTGTTGGTTTTTTGGTTTGTTTTTTTCTTTTTTTTACAGGGGGGAATATCTGGAACCTTTTAACGGATTAAAAATAAGTTGCAGTTGATCATTTGTTTGCGAGACAGAAAAGGCTTCAAAGATGCACAAGCGGATTAAGGGGGAGCGTCGGGGATGATTCACGGGCTGATAGCGGCCACCAGGCAGGAAGCGTCTCAAATGACTCGCTCCTTTGTGCCCGCTTCAAAGCGCCCCCGRATGACTGGCAGCCCCTCTCCGGGGACCCCGAGGTGGCAGCGGTGGCAGTGCCAGCAGCGAGGTGTGCCCGCTTTTGGGGGGGAAGAGGGGAATTTGCCTCACCCCGCTGCCTTGCGCCTGCGGTTTACGGGGGAAGCTCGTGCCAAAATGTGTTTTACAGCCAGGGCCTTCTCCTCGTGTTGTTTTCCTGACTGCTTTTCTTTCTTTGTCTTCTCATCCCTGCTTTATCTTTTTTTTTTGCCCCTTTTTTTTTCTTTTTTTTGGGGCTGGGCAGAGGAAGCTCTGTGTGTGTGTGTGTGTGTGTGTGTGTGTGTGTGTGTGAGTGTGAGTGTGTCAGAGCCTGCAGCCTGACCCAGTGGTGTCCCCTCCTGTCCCTGCCATGTGCCAAGGCTCCTGAGCCAAGGGATGCCATCCCAGAGGGAGCAGGGGCTGCCTGGTGCTGAGGGAGGGTCACCTTCAGGATTTCTGGCCCACTAAAGACAATGGGAAGAGCAGCCCTGACACAACTGGGCTGTGCGTGAAGCCTTGGGTGTGCAGGAAAATCTGAGTAAAGGSTTGGAGGAGACAATTATGAGTTGTACAATTGCAGCTGGGCCCACTGTTGCTCTTTTTTTCTAACTTTTTACTCTTATTCTGAAGGTTCTGGGGGTGAAAAGGAGCTGTCTGCAGCACCAGAGCCCCAAACCTGGGTGGGGAGGAGCAGCAGTGGAGGTGTGGGATAATTCCCAATGCAGGGCCAGCCTCGGCAGCCCAAGGGAGCTGTGGCTCAGGAGAGGGTCCTGCCCCTCCAAGGGACACCTGACTCAGCCCTCTGAGAGCTGGCATTTCAAAAACTGGAGGTGGGGGTCAAACTCTCCATCACCAGAATTTTCCCAAGCACATCACATCCCTGGGAATATTCAAGGCCAGGCTGGATGGGGCTCTGGGCAGCCTGCTGCAGTGGAAGGTGTCCCTGTGCATGGCGTGGGGAGTGGAAGAAATGATCTTTAAGGTCCATCCCAACCCAAGCCAGCCTGTAATTCTATGAAACTTTTACTCAAAAGCTGCCAAGGAAAAGTTGGACCACAGGGCAAGAGGCAGAGAGCTCAGCAGATCCTGGAGGCCAAGGATTAAGCCCATTGATCTTTGCAGAAAGGCTGCAGGAGATGAAGGCTGCCCACATTAATTCCAGGCAGATACACAAGCAGCAGCCACAYGCACCATGTGGCAGCAAACCCTCCAGAGTTCATGGCAAAGGATGGCAAGGATTTAATGGAGTAAACTGTGAAATTAGCTGGGAAAATTCTGCATAAAGTGAGGAGGGATATTGCATGTACACGTGTGGGATCATTATATTACAGAGACTTTCAACACCATCTCATAAGGAACACTGAAAAAGAMCTTACAAGAGACTAAAAAAAAATCCTGCACCTCTTAACATCCTGCACTTTYAACCAAAGGCTTAACTTGCACAGAGAGCAATGCTTTTCATATTTAAATCCCATCTGCACGATGGCAGGCCAGGAGGAAATGTATCCTGGCTTTGGAGCCCAGCTACGAAGGGGGAACCTGTGAAAATGGGGTCAGCTGGGAAAAGAGGCTGACAGCCATGCCAGGGTGGCCACCAGTGCAGTGCCTGGCTGTGAAAGGCAGCAGCCACCCTGCTCTACTGAGTCTCCTTCACCCTGACGTGGGGCTGGTGCTCCAGGTGTTCTGTGAAAGAGCAGGAGCTGCTCCCACCTCGCCTGGAGAGCCAGGTCCCAGAGCYCTGAGCTTGCAGATGGGTTGTGGCACAGCTGGGTGGAGCTGTAAAAGTGAGGAGAGGTCTGTGAATGTTGTCTCCTGTGCCATCCAAAGGGATTTCTGCCCTGGGCAGGGCACACCAGGGGGCTCTGGTCCCTGTGCCTGTCCCTCCTGGTGAAGGTGTCCATGCAAACCCAGCACAGGAGCCAGCAGTGCCTGCTCCCTGTGCCTGCTCCTCCTGGATCCCTATCCCAGTGCTCTCTCCTGTGTTTTGGCACTCCATCCCTGCTCCTCCTGGATCCCTGCGTCCCCTGGATCCCTGCTCCCAGTGCTCTCTCCTGTGTTTTGGCACTCCATCCCTGCTCCTCTTGGATCCCTATCCCAGTGCTCTCTCCTGTGTTTTGGCACTCCATCCCTGCCCCCCTTGGATCCCTGCTCCCCCTGGATCCCTGCTCCCAGTGCTCTCCTGTATTTTGGCACTCCATCCCTGCTCCTCCTGGATCCCTATCCCAGTGCTCTCCTGTATTTTTGCACTCCATCCCTTTCCCTTTTGGATCCCTATCCCAGTGCTCTCCTGTGTTTTGGCACTCCAGCACACAGGCAGCTTCCAGCTACTGGAGCCGTGGCTGCTTTCATTTGCTGCCAGAGAAAACTCAGAGCCCRCAGCCCTGACCAAGCATCAGGCCTGCAGCTCCCAGCCCTCAGAGGCCTTTCAAAGCAGCTCTTTCTTCTCAGTTTGGGGGAAACCACTGGCTTTGGTGAGATCTGCTGCTTCCCTTTGGATCTGGGCTGTTTCTTCACGTGTGCACACCCCTGTGCTCGTGCAGAGGCACTCACAGCCACCCTCTTGCAGGGAGCAGGGAAAGGGCTGTCCCAGCCCCTCCTCAGCACCTTTATCCCGGGTACCACAGGGAGGAGGAGTGGCCAGGCTGGAGATGGGCACGGATCTGGCACATCCTGCATCACCTCTCACACACACCTGACACACACCTCCCTCCCCAGCCACGGGGAGCCCCCAGCCAGGGCTCRGGGAGGGGACCTGTCTCTGACACGTCTCAAAAGTTTACCTTTCCTAACGAGGCTAAAAAGATGGCATCTTAATGAGATGGGAAAAGTACATSAAGCTCATTAACTAATTACGAGGGAAAGTCCCTGCAGCAGATGCCTGGATTGCCTGAAGTACTGCTTGCTCTTAACTGCTAACTTTGAAAAGGATTCTGCTATTAAAGCATTATTTTGTTCCAAAAGCACAACAAAGTCATTTATTTTTTATCATGCCTCTCCAAACTAATCCCTCACAGCTTTTACAAAGCCTTGTGAGGGAGAGGCAGGGGCTGGGGGCACGGGGAGTCATCCTCAGAGATTGCTGGGACCCTCCCCAGTGGCACCAGCTGCCTTGGGAGGGACAGCCCAGTGCCTGACACACTTCAGCTGCCTTCAGCTGCTGCCTCTCCAGCCCTGCCAGGAGCAAAATATTAAACGACCTGAGGGATGAGGGCTGAAGCGTGGACTTATCAAGCAGCCAGGAATAAACTCAGCCAATAACCTGCCTGTGATCAGCAGGAGGCTGTCCTCCTTTCCTTTCCAGTGGGAGCTGATAAAGCAGCAGAAGGAGATGGATCTTGTGGCTACTCCTCGTTGCACCAGATAAGGATGTGARCTAGAAATGCCATTTATATCTCTGAGCACCCATCCCTGCTCCTGCACAGGCTGGGGAGGCACTGCTGGGCTGCTGGGGCTGCTYACACATGGGATTTTGGGGAGAAATCCTTCCCTGGGAGGGTGGGCAGGCCCTGGCACAGGTTCCCAGAGCAGCTGTGGCTGCCCCTGGATCCCTGGCAGTGYCCAAGGCCAGGCTGGACAGGGCTTGGAGCAGCCTGGGACAGTGGRAGGTGTCCCTGCCCATGGATCTTGAAGGTCCCCTCCAACCCAAACCCTTCACCCCAATAACATTTCCTCCCCTCTAACTCCCAAAAGAACTGAAGAACTTTCAGAGAACTGAAAAAAATGGATACAAATCGTGCAACAGCCCAACCCAAGCTTCCCAAAGCCTGAAGAACCCCAAATTCTCCCTGAGGAGCAGCAGCTGGAGCTCCCCAGCACCCCTTGGGAAGGAAGCAGTGCTCTCCATGATCACCCCTACACAGCAGGGCTCTCCAGGGCTCTGTTCCCAAACTACAGACAGCAAACCYTAAATATCCTCCCTCCTCCCCTCTYGAGGTTGAAGGAATGCCCCAAAACATTTCTAATTGTGCCATCTCAGCTGTCATATGWCCTCAGCAACAGAAAATGGCCAGGTTCAGAGGAAATTCTTTGCCTAAACCTACCATTAACTCCCCCCACACACCCCCCGACCCATTTTAAACAAACAAACAAACAAATGAAAGACCCCCACAGCCCCGCCGGGGTGTTGTGGTTGTTTTCCTTTCCCTGGAAAGGCTGAGGGTTTCATGCTTGGAGAGCCCAGCTCTGTGAGGGAGCCGCCCCAGCCCCGGCGCTCACGGGAGCATTGTCAGCCAGCAAAGCCATAAATCGCCCTSGGGACAGGAACCTGGAGACCAAAGCCGTGTAACTCAAACAGCCTCAAAGCAAAAGAGTCCCTTTAGTGTGAGGGTGGTCTGTGTAAAGTTAGGAGACACCTGCTAGCAAGCCCTGAGACACAAGCATCTGTGTAAACTTGCCCCCTCCCTGCGCCCGCAGCCCTTCGAAGGTGTTGAATGAAGCAGTTCTCATGAAAAAGGCTCTGTTTGGGGCAGCTCTGAGGCTCCCATGCACCTCAGCCAAACAGAGGCAGGGCTGTGCAGCCCTGGGATGGATTAGCAGGGACCACAGGGAGGCCTATTAATTATGGTGACACGCTGATCTGCCGCTGGCTGGGGGCTTGGGCTGGGTGCTGGGGTGATAAGAGCCCACTCTGGGTGAGGGACTGGGACAGCACAACAACACCCAGGGCATCTGGGGAGACCACAGGGTGAGGGGGAACCCCAGTGAGCAGATCCTGAGGGTTCAGAGCTTGAGGAACATCAGCCTCAGCCCCCTGCACATCCCTGGGCCAGGGGTGGGGTGGCAGCCCGGATTTTGGCCATCCCAGCTGAGGTGCTTCACTCCCTTGGATCAGCAGCCAGCAGGATTTGAGCGCTGATTTCTTTTTAATTGGGAAGCAARAGCTAAACAGTGAACCCTCTATACACAAGGCCATCACACCTTCTTATGAATTAAACAGTGGAAATGCTTGAGAGCTGGCAAAGCTGAAATCTGGAAATACCAATATTTCACCAAAGCSGTTTTTAATATGCTGCAGTGTCACACACGTTGCTCTGAAGTTCCTAGCTGTAGGTGAAATCTTCTCATCATCAACTCTCAATATAATATGTGCTAATCTTAAAGGACATTTACTTTCCTGTGCTTATGGCCTGTATTTGAATTGTCAAATGACACTTTGCTGAAATTATTAAAACCTAGAGGTCACAGGGAGCCCGACTTGAAAGCAGGAACACACATTCTTTCGTCTGAGCAAAAGTGCATATTTGGAATTTTAAATGCAAATTTTTTTTTTTTTTCGGAGGAAGAATCGCTTTTCTGGCAGCCAAGCACAGATGGAACATTTGAAAGAAGGTTCTGCTTTAATTTTTGACAAGTGCTGGGAATAGACACCCTGCTCTGCTGGGAGAGGGGAGGGATGGGGCAGAGCCCCRACCCCAACAGGAGCCTGCTGGGGGTGAGTGGGGGTCTCACCCTCACCCAGCCCTCTCTGGTGGGTGTTCTACAGCAGGTGAGACCCCACCAGACTGCAGGTGAGCTGGCAGCTTGGTGCCCTGGGGAGGGAGGCAGGACAGGGAGGGCTCTGAGAGTGCTGGGTGCTGTCCCCCACCAGCCTTCAACCTCTGGCTCTTGTCCCAACCCCAGAGGAGAGCAAGGCTCAGGATTCTGGAATATCCAGGTTCAGGATTTTGGGATACCCAAGTTCTGGACTCTGGGATATCCAGGCTCTGAATTCTGGGATATCTGGGCTCTGACTGCTGGGATATCCAGGCTCTGGACTCTGGGATATCCAGGCTCAGGCTGTTGGGATATTTAGCCTCTGTCTGCTGGGATTCCCAGCTTCTGGATTCTGGGACTATCCAGGCTCAGGCTGCTGGGATCCCTGCACAGCTCAGGCTGAAGGAAGGCAGGCAGTGTCTGGCTGATATAGCCTGACTCCAGGAATGTTTTCTTTCTGAGGGATAAGGCTTATCTGTTCCCCTTGCTCCTGCTTCCTTTTAGGGAGTTYAGTGAACAGATAGGAAGGGGAAGTAAAGATGTTCAACGTCTCTCTCAGAAAAATCCCCCAGTCAAACTCCTCATGTGACATTTGCAGATCAGCTGTGACCTTCCTGCTGTGTGGAGGCTCTCCTCAGGCTGAGCCATGGTGCAATCCAGGACAYGCCTCCCTGAGAGGCCAGACCATGCCCAAAACACTCAGGCAAGGAGCAGRGAGGCAGCAGCTTCAGAGGGGATGAGAAGCCACCGTGCCCAGGTGCAGAGCCAGTTGGGTGCCTCATGGGGAGCTCACCCTGCCCAAGCAGTGAGGATCCAGAAACAAAAACCCCTGAGGCTTTGAAGGGCAGAGCTTTCCTGACCCCTCCCAGCAACCCCTGGGCTGGTTTCTGGTCCATATTGCTTCAGAAGATGCTTTTATTCTGCAAGAGCTGCAGGGGAGAACAGGAGCAGGAAGACAGGGATGATGCTGCCCCTCCACCAGCCTCCTGCCCATCCAGGAGCTCCCTTTGCACAGAGGGAACGCTGGAGTGGGAAGAGCTTCCACAGGGCAGGCTTGGTCCCTGGTCACCCTCTGTGAGCAGCAAGCCCAAACCAGCAGGAACCACGAGCCCTCTGAAGCCTGAAGTGCCTCCCAGCCTGTCCTCTCCCAGGTGTCCTCCCTTGGATGAAGCTGGTTGGTATTTTAGCGGTGCTTAGCTAAACATTTGAAGAAAAGGATGAAGACTCAGCTTCCTACAGCCCTGGGATGGGTCTGGTGTTTCTGCTCCCTCACTGACAGGCTCCATGAGGGGGACTCAGGGACAAAACCCTGCTGCAAGCCCAGCCCCAGCACCTGGAGGGGAACAGCAACAACACAGAGCTCACTCTGAAGAGGAGGGGATGGGGGAAAGCTGCACATGGTGGAGAGCAAGGCCAAGAAGAAATTTCCTGCCATGAAGGGCTCTTCTCTTTTTTCCCCTTCTAGCACAAATAGAGATGGGGTTTGAGGTGTGCAGGCTCCCAGCTGGTGACAGAGGGCAGTGGCACCATCATCACTGCACTTTGCAGAGCAAACACAGCCCAGGCTCCAGCCACACTGAAACCCAGGCTGTTCACCTCTGCCCAGGTGCTTCAGCTCCCCAGCCTGAACCCTTTCACACTGATGTGCTCACAGCCACCCCTTCATCTCCCTGTGAATCCAAACCCTTCTCCTCTAACATGATGTGACCTGACTTAACTATGACATGCTCCTGGTGCCTGCCCAGAGATGGGGACACTGCCTGCCAGCTCCTCACCCCCCTCTCCAYCAGCACAGCTCCTGAGCCCCTTCCATCCCTCCTGGAGAGCTCCTCGGTGCTGATCTGAAGTTTGGATGCAGTGTTGTTTTTATATATAAATGACATTATGACAAATGATGAAGGATTAAATTACACTTCAATCAAATCATGCCAAACCAGTAGGGATTGAGGTCCCAGTGGAAAGTATACATGGAGTTCCTCAGCTTCCTGATTTGAATGACTTTGTTCTTCTTCCAGAGAAAAGGGGAGGGGGGGGGGGACGAAGGAGAAGAGAGGGAAAAGGGAGAGGAAGGGGGGATTTGGCCTAAAATGAAACATTTTCCTTTTAAGTTGAACATTTGAAAATGGCTGGGAGGAAAGAGCTGAAACACTGTAATGGCTGATACTGAAGAACAGCCTGGGACTTTTGCTTTTCGAGAACAGAAGCCAGGGAGAGAGCTGTGGTGTGAAAAAGGCAACGCTGTGTGCCTTGAAGGGGAAGGTGTTTGCAGCAGCCCACCTCCTGCAGACACTGAGAACCCCCTGCAAGGCACTAACCCAATTAGCTTTGCTAGAGCTGTGCCGTGCAAAGGCAAAGGACTGACAGTGGTTTTGGTAAAGGCTAAAGACAGCTTCCCTCTGCCTTGCACTCCATCGGAGGCGCTTTGTTATCTTTGTGTTACCACATCTTGCAAAGGTTGGCTCCARAGCCCCCAGCTCTGCAGCTCTGTCCAGCCACAAGCTCTCTCCTCGCTCTCAGAGCTGTTGTGAACAAATCCTGCAGAAACAGCCACGCCAGGGATGAGTTTGCTGGAGACAGACAGACAGACAGATGGACAGCCAGGCAGACACTGCGCTCTAGGATTTGCTTTAAGCACTTTGCCCTGTATTCAATACAACCCACCTCGAGCTGATTTCTGGGCCCAGATTTTGGGTGTGGTGTCCAACAGAGCCCATCAGTGGTCAGGCATTGGGATGAGATGCCCAGGGAAGTGGTGGAGTCACCAKGGAAGTGYTCAAGAGGCATCTGGATGCACTTGGGGTCATGGTTTGGGTGCTGGGTGMTGGTGGGACTGGATGATCCTGAAGGTCTCTTCCCACCCTGATTCTGTGATCAGTGGAAGCCCACRTAGGTCAAGCAGAAGACACCAGAGTCCCCTTTGATTTGACAGTTGCCACTGAGGAACAACSAGGTTGATTCAGGTGTGACACAGTCCTGGATGGCATCAGTCTGATGAGCACAGAGCAGCCCAAAACCTGCCTGGCAGATGAGAACAACATTTCAGTRAGTTCTGAGAGCTGTGGCTCCACATCTGTGAGTGAACCACAGAGCCAGAGAGGGTACAAGACCTTTTCCCACCTCCCCATTTGATTATTTGTGCCCTCAAACAACACACATGACCTGCACGTGGTATCTGTGACGGACAAACTCCTCTCTGGTCACATYATTACATTATTGTAATAAATCTTGCCCAAATTAAAGGCAAAGAGAGCACTCCAGCAGGTCTAAAATACCACTTGCAAGGCRGGGCAAAGCCAATCCTACTGAGAAAAGAGCCAAATCCTCAATACCCACATGTGCACATGTCACAACTATGCTCAGGCACACACTCCTGCACCAGAACAGGATAAAATCAGATCATCCCTTTCCCAAAGTCCTTTTGCTATGATTTTTCTCCTCGTAGTAACAGGCTTTGCAAAGTATTTTAAAGAACAATTCAGCAATAATTCCCAGAAAACCATTTGTTACCTGTGCTTAAMGTCCCATCTGCTCACGTGGCACCTCAACTTTCTGACACAGAAATCCAGGAGAACACTCAGAGAAATCAAGACCCAAATTGGTTCAGCCTCTGAGGATAATAACGACTTAGAAATATGTATAAATTTAAGTGGTTTTGAATAAGGACAGCGTTTCAAAAAGCACTCGAATTGTTACTTTGAAATAAGCCATTATTTTCTGCTTTTTTAAATTCCAGTCTTTAATAGGGGATGAGACCCAGACTGCCAAGAACCAAGGAGAGTTTTTGATGCAAATGAAAAGCGGCATTTAAGAAGTGCAAGTATCCCATAATAGAGCCCACAGCACACTGCCAGCCCCCAGGCCTGCCTGGAACATCCAGGGATCCATCCAGCCTGGGACACCAGAGCAGGGGGGMTTGCAGGCCCCCTGACCTGATGGCTGACCTGGTTTGTGCTGGTGAGGCCTCAGGGCTCACACCACAGCCCCACATTCAACTGTTTCCAGTCAAAAAAACACAGAAATTCCAACCTGGAGTCAGATCCAGACACACACATGGGCTGATGTGGCCATGCAGGGAAGGGATGGATGACAGGAGAGCTCCTGAAGGCTCCTTGGACTGGTTTTACTGATCCTACCCCTGCCCAATGTCCCAGGAAAAGCTCTGTGCTCCAGTGGGATTGATAAGGAAGGTCTGTACTTGGAGGAAAAAACCTCTGGCAAAGAGGCATCACTGGGATGAACGGAGTGATTCACACCAAGGAATTCAGGATCTCCATACTCACAGCCTCCATGGACACCCAGTCCTGGCAGTGCCAGAGCTCCCCAAGCCCCAGCCTGGTGGTGAGAGGGGGGAGAAGCAGTTCTTGGCAAAGGCAGCAGCAGGAGCCAGGCGCTCCCTGTCCTCCCCACGCAGAGAGAAAGGAGCAGGATGTGCCTCCCTCCCCCCCAGCCATGCCACAGGCTGCTCCTGGCTGGCCAGGACACAGCTCTGCCCAGGGASAGCAGGGCCAGCTCTGCCAGGGAGGAGCTGAAGGAGTGGGGATGAGATGGCAGGCGGGGGGTGAACCATGGAATCACTGAGGTTGGAGAAGACCTTTAGGAWCACYGAGCCCAACCATCACCCAGAGSCACCACTAACCCAGGTGCCACATCCACGTGGTTTTTGAACACCTCCAGKGSTGGTGACTCCATCAGTGACYCTACCTTGGGCAGGCTGTTCAATGCTTTACAACCCTTTCCATTAAAACTTTTAATAATATCTAATCTAACCCCACCCTGGTGCAWGCCCAGAGGATGAGGCTGCCCCTCCTGCCAGGGGCAAGTGAGAGGGGGGAAGGTGGGAGCAGGGAGGGGCCTGGCACCACAGGGGAGTGACAGAACAGGAGCTGGCCCTGSACAAAAGGCCCAATTAAAGCGTTCTCCTGCAAACAAACATCCCCACAGCCCAACTTTTTCAAAGATGGCTCGGGAAAGAAAAGGGCCACGGGATCGGCGGGATCAGCCTAAGTCATGTACATCTATTTAACAAGAAAACTCATTGATAAGCAAACCACCTGATGCTTGCACAGCAGAAAAGAAAACACCTGGTTCTGCCTGTGGGTTGATAAGCCAATATCTTTAATCTTTTTTTTTTTTTCTCTTGATGACTGAAGTACACACTCTGTGCGGCCCTATGCTCCAGCCACATTGGTAATAGTAACAAAGCTTTGATGTCCCCCTCATTCAACAGAATGTTGTTTAGTTCAAAGCGAAGAACAGAGGCAATTCTTTGCTTTTAAATTATTAGCTCCCTAAGTCTTCTGTAATGATATAGTTTGACTGAAGTGTGCAGTTTATTAACTACATAAAGACGATATTATTAGAGCGGAGAAAGGCAGCCGAAAGTTTTGCCTTTCAGCTCAGCAGCAGGGGTTTTTGATACTTTGATCTCAATCAATGCTAAATGTCTTTGTGAGATAGAGGGAGCAGCAGAAATTACCTTTGGCACCATGACTACATCAATTATTTAGTTCTTTTTCTTATAAATTAAAGTGTTCTTCAACTTTTACCCCAATTTTTTCTTCCTCTTCCCCTTCTTCTTCTCCTTTTTTTCCCTTCAGTTATTGAGGTGGGGGGGGGGAAGCTGATTGGAAGAAGTCTTGCTGTGAGTATTAAATTAAAAATTCCACTGACCTTTCCCAGTCCTGGCCTGGGAGGGTCTTCTGTGTGTGAGGAGGTGGATTCATGTGAACAACAACAGCAGAAGGGGGGCCTGGGGTAGTGTGTTGTTTAATCAAATTACTGTGTAGGCTCTTATTTCAAATTTTTCTATATTTAGCCTAATTTTCTTTTTTTTTTCTTTTCTTTTTCCCCTTGGTCTTTTCCAGCATTGCTACTGTGAATGCAGCTGGGAAAATGGGACACCTGACAGGAAAGGTGGAGGGAGACTATTTACAAGATCAAGTAGTAACAGGAGAAAGGGGAATGGCTTCCCACTGCCAGAGGGCAGGGTTAGGTGGGATATTGGGAAAATATCCTTCCCTGGGAGGGTGGGGAGRCCCTGGCACAGGTTTTCCAGAGAAGCTGGGGCTGCCCCATCCCTGGAGGTGTCCAAGGCCAGGTTGGAGCACTCTGGGATAGTGGGAGGTGTCCCTGTGGGACTGGATGGGCTTTAAGGTCCTTTCCAASCCCAGCCATTCCATGATTCCAGGACTCCTGAGGCTGAAAGCTGAGCTTGCAGAGAGCCAGACCACAGCCCCGGGGCTGCAGCAGCTGCCTGCACACTGATGCTGGCTGCAGAAACTCTCATTAAAGCCACTGGTGTCAGGTGATCCCACCCAGAGCTGTCACCAAACCCTACACACACAGAGCTCTTGTCCAGCCTGGAGTTCATCCCCTAAAGCCAATAATAAACCATTCCCACAGCTGATTCATCCCATCCCAAGAGGGGTGACAGACTCCTTCCCTGGGGCAGAGGSAATCCAGCATGATGGCACTGGAGGAGAGCGAGGATAGCACAGCTCAGTTCTTCCCTTGGATGACAACAAAGGAGTGGATATTTCAGTGGGATTTGTGCTCTTTTGATACTTCAGGGAAGAGGCTGGAGCAGAGCCAAGAGACGAGGGTATCCCTGCAATCTTGGGGACAGCACTTGGTGGCTGGGCTCAGGGCTGTGGTGCACCAGTGTTAGAAACCACTGGAACCAGAACCTTGGCTGGGAACACGAGCAGCAGGACCACAGAGGTGCTGAGGAGATGCCTTTAAACCAAGATTTAAAACACTGACCTCTGGCCAGAAAAATTCTTTGTGAGCAAGAAATAAAAGAGGTCTTTGCAGAGGTGCTGAGGCATGAACTATGGGAACTTCAATATATTTATGTGTAGAATGTGTTGGAGAACAACATAATTCTGTTTTCATGGTGATCAAAGTTTTGCAAGGAGGAGGACTTGAGACAGTGTGCTGAGCTGCTATGGCAACATGAATTTTAAAAAGTAAACTGACTTGCAAGAGCTTATCTTTTCCTCTTTAGTGTGGTGCAGAACAGATCTGGGAACCTCTACCTGAAAGGGATCCTGTGAGGTGCTCACCTCTGCTTCCGGGCCAGGTGCATTGCAAAATGCATAAAAGATATCCCTCGTGGCAAGGGGGAAATTATTCCGTGCCTGGGTTTGTCCTGCTCCCCAAAGAGCCCAGTCACGGTGATTCTGTCATTGTGTGTTTATCAGGGCTCAGATATTCAGATGCCGGGGTGGATGCAGCRCGCAGCACTCGGGCTGTGCCGGCTCCTATTCTGGGAGCGGGGTGGGCTCCGGGCGCTGCTCAGGGCTGAATTCCACCCACGGGCGGGCGTTCCCCGGAGCACCRTGACGTGCGCTCGGTTTACAGCTCGGCTTTCAAGCCACCCGCACAAAATGTAGAGGCAGCGGTGTCAGGAAGGCTCCCTGACAGCTCCTTTCAGGAGGGGATGCTGCGAGGAGCTGTCACGCTCTGAGTCAGCTGTTCTTGCAGGGCTGGCGTTGCAGGCAGGAAGAGCCTGCCTGCGGAACCATCCCAACCACGCCGCCTGCCAAAACCACACTGGGAATCCCATGGGAACCGGCCCTCTCCCGAGCCAGCTGGTACTTCCTGCTCCCGAGGCCTCATCCTGCTGGATGCTGAGCATTCTTTGTTCCATTTTTAAATTAATGAGGCTTGAGCAAGGCACGGTCCCAGACCCCGGGGAAGAAACAGCCCCTCGGTGTTSTCAGCGCTTTGGCCGTGTGGCCCAGCTGGAGAGGAGAGGGAAATGTCAGGCTTGAAGGGAGATGTGAGAGATGCCTGGAAAACAGATCTGTGATCGGGAGATTTTAGCCAGGTTCTCTGAGCTGGCCATGCTCCCACACACAGCTCTCCTCCCCAGCACAGGCTGTGACCCCCAAAACTGGCAGCCCATCTCTCCCGAGAAGGATGAGGATCACCAGCGTGGGACTCGCTCCCATCCTATCCCAACAGTGTCCCCTTGAGGCTGGTGGCTGAGGCAGCCCGGGAAGAGCCCTCATGGAGGTGCAGGGGAACCCCAGAAGCTGCTCTTGTTCCCCAGGCTGGTCCAAACAACAAAYCCCAGCAGCTGTGGGTCAGCCTGAGGGAAGGAACCTGGAGGAGCCCACCCCACAGTGGGTGTGGGGCCTCCACGCTTGGGAGTGGAGCACTTGGAGAACCACTCAGATAGGAATCTCCTTCCAGCTTCCTTCTGTGGATGTCCAGAGCTGGAGCACTKCAGCCCACCCGGCAGCACCTGGAGCGTGGGAGCTCCTCCAGCCCCGAGGAGCCGGGSTGGGAGGGTTTGTGCAGCCACGGGAGGCTGGAGAGAGGAGCCGCTGCCGAGGACACGGGGCTCCCTCTCCGCTGCTGCTGCTGCTGCTGCTGGAATCTCCTTTCTTCTGGCAGCCAAGCAGCAGGGAGTTTTCTGAGAAACTGCCCACAGGGAGCGATCACTTTTTCCAGTCATTAACCTTACACATCCCTCACATTACAGGAATACCTTGGATGTCTAAGTCACTGCAGCGAGCTAATTCCTGCAGGTGACTCCAGGCAGCGATAAGTGGGCTCCTGCACAGCGAGGGGATTTGAAGTGCCAGAGCTGAAAGCGCTCCCGACTCYGGCACGCCAGGCCTCCAGCAGGGGACACAGCCTCAGATGTCACAGCACGGTGGCAGGAGGGCTCCGGGGCCTCTGGAGCTGTCATTTCCAACCTGCAGCCAGCAGGCACCYGGGGGAGCCAAGGCAAAGGGAGGAGGGCCAGGCTCAGGTTTGAGATGCACGGTGCAGGGCCCTGTGCCCCCACGGAAAAGGGCTGCAGTTGAAGGATATTGGAGAAGAAGATATTTGGGAGACATTGGGGAATAAAAAGCAGTGCCCTGAAGGGATAAATGTTGGGAACTGCCGGTGCTGGCCTCTGGGATAGGTGTGTACCTGGCTGGATGTTGCTGCACTGGGTGTCCCAGCCCTGGCAGAGCAGCAGATTTGCATCTGAGCTCCTTCCTCTGGTGTGGRAGATGAGCATGAGGAGTATTCAAAGGCAAGGAGGTGCCCAAGAGAAGCCCAAAACCAATGAGAGAAGTATTTACAGTAGGATGGCTTTTATTGTATGTACATAATATTAAATACATTCTTTTCTCTGACAAATCACAATGCCTTCCTGTTGTGTTCCCTAGATTATACATCACCAGCATCCTGCCAGGACTGCCTGAGTAACAGTATCCACACAAAAAATTGCAGAAGGCACCAGATTYGTCTCTCATCAATAACAGATGTCCCTGTCAGTGACAGCAGAGCAGGACCAGGTCCCTCTGACAGAGCAAAGCCATCAAGAGCCAACGTGTGTTTGTACAAGAGGAGCACCACGGGCAGTGAGGGCCAGCAGCCTCCTGCCCAGCCCTTGGCTCCCCTGGGAAAGGCTCTTTGGAGACAGAAGCAGCATTCTGATTTTCCCAAACTGCCCTGTGATGGGAAGTGTCAGCCCAGACCTGGGGGAAACAGGGAGCACTGAGTGTATGTGAGGAGAGATTTAAATCCCACAGCAGGACTGAGCCTGTGAAACCACATCAGCCACAGGCATTTATAATCAGAAAGTACAAAACAGCAACATCATAAGTCACAGGTCATGACCAAGGTACAGAACAGGGACCCACAGCACACACACACACCAAGGAAACTCCTCCAGGGAACAAAACAACCACCTTTAAACACTGACACAAGGAAGGCAACAGTCCAACATTCAGTATCACAGTCTGTGGCAATGCATCAATCCCAGCTCGGAGGGGCCCAAAACASCAACAGGGATTTGGCTTGGATCTCCCCAGGAGTTCTCAGGTCGAGCCATGGTTTCAAACCCATGCCCTGGGAAGCTGGAGCTAATGCAGGAGAGCTCTGCATTCCTTGATGCCTCTGGGGTCRTGTTTGGTTTGGATGAAGGAATGATGCTCTGCCACTCAGCACACAGCTGCTCATGAGGGGCACTCCATTTCCCCCAGTCTCTAAATCAGCTTTAAAACTAAAACACACTTTAAAACTTAAAAATTGTAATTAATGGGAGGTGGGCCCAGGCTGGGGACACAAACACGCCCCAGTTTTGGCACTGAAGGCTGAGTCCTGCTCTGCCAGCCCCCTGCCAGCCCTGCTCCAGCTGTGCTRTGTTCAGTGTGCTGACACCTCATGGCCAAGCCAGAAACACCGATAAGACACCGTTTCCCAGGACATCACCCACACATCCTCCATCTGCTCCAAGGCATGAAACCAGGCTCGTTCACCGGCAAGTTTGTCATGAGCAGAACTGAACACACCAAAGACAGGGAAGAAAACCAGTCCAGAAAGGCTTGGAGCTCTTGGATCACAGACAGCTGGGCACAGCAGGGGCTGTTCTCCATAGCTGAGTGTCCCTGTGCTGGAGGATGGCTCTAACACACTTTTCCAAGAGCCTGGTCCATGTGCTGAGCCATCCACAGCAACCACTGCGGTCTCAGGCSGGGGAGGAGTGCCCATGTCGGGGTTACCCTGCTCTTCTCTCCTCCGTGGGGGTCTCCCAGGGGCAGATCAGCTCCTTTGCAGAGTCCTCCCGAGCTCGGGGGTGCCTGTCCTCTCCCTGCCCGCAGCCCCCAGGGCGGGCTCGGCTCTCCGAAGGCGTCTTGACTTGGAAGAAGCTGCGTTGGGAAACAGAAACTCATCACATACACGGTGCTTTTTGATGCGCTCCGAGGCAGTGAATGAGCTCAGCTTTGAGATTTCCACTGTTCCAGCCCCAAATCCCAAGGCAAAACTCCCGGGCAGGAGCCCATGGAGAGGGAGGACGAGGGGAATGTGYGCTGTCACCCCTTTGAAGCTGCAATGCCGTGTGACAGAGCTCAGAGCCAGGTGGAGCAGGAGCCCTCTGGTTTGCTTCGGAATTTATAATGGGGASTCATCCACTCGGCCAGCAGCAAAGGTGGGTTAAATGAGATCAGGGACATGCTGTTCCTGGTGAGGGACATGGTCAGGGTTTGGTTCCTGCAGGGGCAGCCTTTCCAGGCAAAAATTCCCCATTTCTACCCTGGAACGACAAACACTTAGCAACTCTCTCTCAAGATTTCCCCTCCCTTGTCACTTCTGGTTCTCCTCTGACTWGAAATCACTAAACCAAACCTGAGTCAGTGCTCAAGATCACTGAGGTTTCCCAAATTCCGGGGTTAAAAGTAAAACCYGGGGTTTTGCACCCTGAACAGGAGGTGTGAGAATGGCAGAGGCACTGCCAGCATGGGCTCCTGGCCTGTTCCCATCGGAAACCCGCAGCAATGGAGAGAGGGAAGAGAGTCTGGGCTTTGGGGCAAGTGTGGCAAAGGTGACTGTCCCACAGCTCCTCAGGGCCCTCTCCCTCTGGCTGCTCCCAAACGGAACGGGCCCTGGGGCTGAGCGCTCTGCAGGGAGGGAGCCCAGGTGTCGGTGTGGCGCTCACCTGCTGACCGTGCCGCTGTCCGGCCGCCGCCGCCGCTCCCGCCCGCCCAGCGGCTGCACCTTGCCGTGAGGCACGGCCGGGCAGCGGCCCGACAGCGCGGCCAGCCCGCCCGAGCGCCGGCAGCCCCTCCTGAGGAAGCGGCCCCAGGAGCGGGCGGCCAGGCGGGACCTGCTGCGGAAGGGGCCCGGCTGAGTGCCCGTGGAGCTGCCCAGGGCCGGGCTGAGGGGCCAGCGGCAGGCGGGGCCGTGGGGCAGGGCCGGGGGCCCGCGGGACGCGGCAGGCACGGCCTGAGGGGCGGCTGCTGGCACGGCCTGAGGGACGGCTGCTGGCACGGCCTGAGGGGCGGCTGCTGGCACGGCCTGAGGGACGGCTGCTGGCGGTGCCGGGCTGCTGGGGCCAGCCTGGGCAGCCGGGCCCGGGGAGCAGGAGGCACTGTGGCCTGGCTGTGGGGAGGAAAAGGAGAGAGAGGCTCGGTCAGGTCTGGGGGTGACACCCAGCGCTCCCCAGGCTTCTTCAGGAGAATCTCCTTAGGTGCTCCTTCTCTCCGAAGGGCTCAGCTGAGAGGCAGCTACAGCCACCCCAGCCAAGCCGGTGCCAGTGCCCCCCTTCTCCTGCAGCTCTGTCCCCGTCCCTGCCCTCCCGCTGCCAGAGCCCCGAGGTGTCACAGCTTGCCTGCGGGGTCASTGCTGCCACAGCCCCAGCGGGTGCTGACGGACCCAGCCCCACACCCGCCGGGATGCTGGAGGAGACACCCGCTTGTCTCATTCCTCACAACGATCAGCTCCAGGCACGGAGGAGGCTGTCATCCCGGGAATGTGACCGTGGTTATGAACAGCACAACTATGTCACACCCACAGCACCAGCCAGGGCCGGGAGCAGACCCCCAGCCCCAGCCCTGGTGGCTCCGAGTACCAATCACATCCCATGCTGCAGCCCCCAGTGCCCCTGGCTGGGGCTGGGAAGGCTCCAGCACAGCTCAGTCAGCCCTCAGGACAAGCCCAAGCACAGCCTGGACAGGACAAGGACAGCACATGCTGCATGCCAGCTCCCCTCCCATTTCTCAAGGATTTACTCCCAGCAGAAATGAAAAGCAGCTCAAGTGTCCAAGGAGAGGAGCTGAGAGCAGAGGCACACACAGGACATGCACACACACATGCAGAGATGGCACAGAGAAGGATAAACACACTGAGACATGACAGAGAAGGATGGACTTGGTTCTTTTTCCGTTTTCTACATTTATTTTTATTAGACAGATGAATGCAGGGACGCCATGGCCAAAAAAAATGAAACAACACATGGAAACAAACAATTTCTCATCTGGCACAAAGTGAAGTTCAGCTTGTACCAGGCAACTTTCCTCTTTGGGGACTGAATAGCAGAGGATGAGGAGCAGAAGGCTGGGCTGTGACAGCTCCATCAGCCTGTGGCAGGGTGAAGACAGCTCCTGCCTGTGTGTGAAGGATGGCTGTTTGTCCCACAAACACTGACTGGTGTTCCACAAGCAAAAATTGGTGTTCCACAAGCAAAAATTAGTGTTCCACAAGCAAAAACTGATGTTCCACATGCAGTAACTGGTGTTCCTCATGCAGTAACTGGTGTTCCACAAGCAAAAACTGGTGTTCCACAAGCCCTGACTGATGTTCCACAAGCACAGTAACTCCCAAGCATGCAGCATGAACTCATGGCAGGGGAGCAATGATGCCAAGCAGAAATGATAAAAAAATCAGAGAAAGGAATGGATTCATAGAACATAACARGCAAAGCAGCAGACAAAATAAAAGTAGAATCAGAGGGACTGATGGGAACACACAGATTTGTTATTTATTATTTATACCCTGACTTGATCTTCCACATGTTACTACATACTGGCAATCCCAACATGCTCAGTGCTCCATGTTACACAAACTCTGGAGAGACTGTAGAGTTCATCACAGCCAAGTAGCTTTGGGCCAACCCGGCCAGGTTCTGGAGGGTCTTCCAGTGCTCTGATGTCAAAGCAGGCTGAGGGTGCTCAGCACCTGATGTAACAAAGCCTTGGGGTTTTAACAGAATTTTTAAAAAGGCAGCCTGAGCCTGTTCCCTGCACAGCAGTGCAGAATGAGCTTCCAGCAGGAGTGAGAACAGAGACTCAGCACAGACMTCAGAGGGAAATCTGGGGTAACTGTTTGTAAGGAGGTTTGTCACCAATGGGGTAAGGAAGGGCAGGACAACCTCCCTGGCTCAGCCACAAGTGGAGGAGAGGAGTGATCAAAGTGTCCAGCCTTGATCCTGCCTCCAGTGTCACACACGGGGAGGGCCAGAGTCACTGTTGGAGCTGTTGGGGACACAGTGACATCATGRCTGTCCCTTGTTCTCAGGGAGTTGCCCTGCAAGGACCCCAGGGCTCCAAGGGCCTGCATGCACCCTGCTGTCTGAGGGCTCCCACTCCCTGCCAGCTTTCTCCAGAAGCTGCCCTGTCCCTGGAAGTGTCCAAAGCCAGGCTGGATGTGGTTCTGAGCAGCCTGGGATAGTGGAAGGCGTCCCTGCCTGTGGCAGGGGCTGGCATGAGATGAGCTGTAAGGTCCTTTCCAATCCAAACCATTCTGGGATTCTATTATTCCCCACTTTCTGTGAAACCCTACCAGCATTAAAAAGGGATGAACAATRTGAACTGGAGAGAGGCAGCTTCCCACATTTCAGTGCTTCCAGCCAGTTCCTCTGCTTCCCCAAAATTTTAACAAACAAGGAAGCTTTTCTGCCCTTTCAATTCCCTTTACTGGGCTTTGCAGCAATCTTCACACTTCTGGTAATCATTGGCCTGGTCYAGGCATGCTGGGCTTTTCCAGCAAGGCCTGGAATCTCCCTGAGCTTTTTAGCACTAATGTAATATTTTAGCTTGCCTCATCTACAGAGCAAAAGAGACAGAGTAAATGAAAATACTACTTAAAGTTGAAAYCAGCTCTTAACACCTCTACCCTGTTCTCCCTTGCCTCTGGGCTACAAGCCAGTGACAACTGCAGCTACCTCCTGCTGCATTTTTAACAACAGAAAATAGAAGAGCAGGAAAAAGACAAGACAAGAGGTGGGAAGGACTGGATAAAATCTCTCTTGGCCTCGTGCAGGCTCTGGCAAGGGGCAGCTCTCTGCACCTGCACAGCCAGCTCACGGCACAGGAGTCACAGGCAGAGCAGAGCAGAGCCTCCTGCTGATCACCCCCAGCATGCCAGGGGATGTGGCAGTGCCATGCAGATCCAAWGGTCAGCTAAACCTTCAGAAATGCTCGTGCTCCTGTTCCCACAGCCAGCTCTTCTGCCTGTGGCCCTGCTGTGCTGGCTGGAGGTGCAGGACTCTGGGAGTGGGGGTGTGCTGCTCTCAGGGGGTGCTGGATGCAGCCCTTGGGAGGGTGCACAGCCCCCGAGGGGATGGAGRCCAGCAGGGACACTCCGRGCTGGGTCACCTCRCCCTGCTCCCTGYGGGAGCATCCYCCTCTGCACCAAGGGGCTCATCTGSACCTGGGGCACAGCTTTACCCTGCCCTGTGCCACCCTTGCTCCTGCAGCAGCAGGGAGGGGCAGCCGGGCTCCGCAGCCTCCCSGGGGCTGTGGGGGCAGCAGAARGCAKCTCCCCTGCGAGGTGTGCGGGTGCTGCCCCCGGGCCGGGCACAGAGCAGCCGGCACTCCCTGCCTGGGAGCACAGCTGCTCTCCAGCAGCCATGGCAACGTGCGGGAAGGGCAGAGCCGGCCCGGGAAACCTAAAGCAGCACTGACACCTTCAGGAAGGGGAGACGAAGCTCAGCGCCAGCCTCGCCTTGTCTTTTCCCTGCGCTGCGCCCTGCCGGGCTCAGAGCCTACTTGGGAGGAGCTTCCTTCTGGGGCTGGTTCCTGCGATCCAGCTTGCTCATGACCTGCGTGATGTCCACGGTGTTGGCGGCTTCTCTGGCTTTGGCCTCTTCCTCCTGCTGCCTCAGGATGATGGGGCTGGGGCTGGAGCGGAGGTGGCGGCGCCCAAACAGACCCGTGCTGGGCAGAGAGAGGGGAAGGAGGGGGTTAGTGAGCAGAAGGGCACCAAAACCTCCCCCCGGGAAGCAAAGTTACCCAGGAGGACACAGAGATGGCAAAAGGAGTGCAAAATGCTTTAAACAGTATTGGGTGATTCGGTGTCACACATGAGCTGCAGAACTGCTAAAAGTGTGAAAGTCCTGCTGCTGAGGGACCCCAGGGCTCACCACATCGCTCCTTTGTTGTGTTTGCACATAACTCACAAGCATTGTGAAGCCAAACAACTCCCACCCGTGGARTTTTCTATAGTGCACTCAGGAAGATCAAGGCAGGGATCAGTGTGGGTGTTTCTGGTGTCTGTGATGGCCCCAAAAAACAGCCACTACCTGCTTCAGCAAAGCCACTTCCCCAGCAGTGGGAACAGGGGCTAACCCACCTCTGGGTGGGGTACCAGCTCCAGGTTCATGGGATGTTGAGGTTTGGGGGGGATCCAGAACAAGCACAAAGGCAGGATCACGGGGATCAACCAGCATCTGCCAGTGACCTCGTGATGTGTGGCTCAGGGAAGAACTGACCAAACCCCAGGCCAGTCAGCAGCAGGGCYTTTTGCACTGGCTTGGAACAGGCTTGAGATGAAACAACAGTGTGAAAGTCCACAATTCCTCTTTCTTGCCTGCTAGGTTGATGAGAGGAACAGAGAAAGAAACACCACCCAGTCTGGCACTGCTTGCTCAGCTTTAGGAGCAGCTCAGTTCAAATGGCCTGAATTTGCTGTATCACCTTCATCTTGCTGGGAAAAAGCCATTCCCAAGGCCATCCACCTTGTGCCAGCTGTCACTCACAGGGTGCAGCTTGCTCCTGCATGCCTGTCACCTTCCCTTACACCAGGGGTGAGCAGCTTTGTCCAGGCAGAGCTGAGCAGRTCCTGTGGATTATCCCAAACCTTGRGTCTGTCTCTGCTCTGGCAGCCAACGTTTTGTGGGCAGCAGTTTTCCCATGCCCAGGACACCAGTGCTCTCTCCTTCCAGGAAAGGAGCCATGAATTAATTSAACAATCACAGCCCTTCTCAGCAGACCCACCAGAGAAGGCAGCTGAGCAATCAGCAGCTCCATTCTGACTGTTCATAAGCCACTTCCAAAGGGCTCATGAATAAACAGTCTCAAAGCAAAGCATCTTCTCAGTGCAGAATTTTATTTAATTAAGAGAACATCTAAATCATAGTAATTTTGCTGCAACTTGGGCTTTTTCTCCCCTTGCTACAACAAGAAAAACAAACCCCACAATTACAGCCAGTTTCACTTGCCTTTTTTTGACACCCTCTTGTGGCACAACAGCCTTGGCCAGCATTTCCTTGTATATTGGAGACTTTAAATAGCGGCCATAGGAGTCCTACTAGGAGAAAAAAGAAAAACTGGTAGTTATGGGCTRCAAACACCCTTATTAAAATCACCACCAAATACAGTTGCTCAGGAGCCAGGGAGGCTGGGAACTGGATAATCTCCCCCAGCAGCCCAAGGGACTTTGCATCTTTCAGGCAAATGTAGCTGTTTAAACCAATACCCTTTCATCTTGCTGTAAAATTCCCAGGATTTTCCATCTCACAATAAAGCTTCACAGGTAAGACCCAGATCAAAAGATTGGAATGAAGCTTAGCCTGGGCCAGTAGGGTCTCAGAGTCACTGCAAGGTGAGGAGCTGGTATTGCAGGAGCCAAACTTCTCATCAGCAGGTGAAAATCAGTGCAGTTCTGCTGCTTCCAGTGCATGAGCTGGTGCCCAAGCTGGAATTGAAAAGCAGGACTTGCAGCAGCCACCTGACCCYCACCACCTTGGGGACAGGCTGCCTTAGAGGGAAGAAGCAGCAGCAAAATACAAATGCCTGAAGCAGCACTTGCTTAACTCAGCAAATTTGAGGGATTTTCAAAAACAAAGGGCCCTTGAAAGGGACAGCTGATAGCACACAAAGGCGCTGCAAGGCCCGGAGGGCTGGAATCCCCCTCAGGCTCTGGCAACAAATAACAAACCTTTTTCATCAGCATGTAAATGTGGGTCTGAGCAGCATCTAGAACRTAACGATGAGGGTGCTCCAGGCCTTTGACTGTGATGCCCATTGTTTTGCCATCGATGTTAATCCAGCGCCTTGCTCCTGGAGCCAGGAAGAGCCTGCCAGGAGGAGGAATCGACAGTGCCATTAGCAGCTGGAGAATTCACTGATTCCTGTCTTCTGTTCGTGAAAGGAAAAGTCCCTTCAGCTTCCTGCTGCAATTTGCTGTCCTGATCTTGGGCAATCAATGTCCTCTTCATCAGAGACTGCACTCACTTCCTCTTGCACATAATATAARCCAAATTTTAGCTCACTGGAAGCAAAAAGATTCTCAAGAACTTTGCTTTCTACACTGATATTTAAATTACATCCTAAGACTGAAATGTAACAGAGAACAGAGAGGAAAAGTAAATATATATATTCAAAAAAACCCCCACTTTTCTACTTTCATCTCCAAAAGCTCCTTTCCTATGTGGGGACAAAAGACAGCCACATCTGCTAACAGCCAACACGTAAAAATCTTAGGAATAAATAATTCGGAGAATAAGAACCTGTGGAACGTGATGGGACTCATGCATAAAGAGTGTAAGAGTGGAAAATTTTCATACTCACTTGTAGATTTCTTCTGCTTTTTCTTTGACCTTGGATTGGTCTCCATACTTGAGATCCTCACAGGCTTCCCAGAAACCCAGATTCTCTCCTGCATGACAAGGACACAATCGGCAGAGAGTGAGACTGAGGCAAACAYAATCCCATTTATTAACTCCTGGATTTGTTTGGCACAATTTGTTGGCCCCAAACCCATCTCTCCAATCCTTCAGTGACTGAAAGAGGAAAGCACTTTTCTCTCTTCTCTGCCCACTGACACCTCTAAGAACTTGTGAGCTCAGCCAGTTCCAGCTTCCCTGGGAGCAGTCATAGAATCATAGAATGTTTTAGGGTGGAAGGCACCTGAAAGCCCATCTCATTCCCATGGGCAGGGACACCTCCCACTGTCCCAGGCTGCTCCAAGCCCTGTCTGATCTGGCTTTGGGCACTGCCAGAGATCCAGGGGCAGCCACAGCTGCTCTGGGAGCAGTCATAGAATCATGGAATGTTTTGGGGTGGAAGGCACCTGAAAGCCCATCTCATTCCCACGGGCAGGGACACCTCCCACTGTGCCAGGCTGCTCCAAGCCCTGTCTGACCTGGCCTTGGACACTTCCAGCGATCCAGGGGCAGCCACAGCTTCTCTGGCACCCTGTGCCAGGGCCTCCCCACCCTCACAGGGAACAATTCCTTCCTAAAATGCAATGTGAACCCTCGCAGGCAGTCCCCCATGGGGCACAGCCCGGGCTGTACCGTGTGTCCCGTGCCACTAGATGGTACCGCCTGCCCTGGCTGCAGAGCCTGCAGCAGCCTGTGCCACCTCAGCCTGGGGACACACACACACACACACTGCCCACCCACCGCTGAACTCCTTCTTCAGGAAGATCTGGAAGTTCTGGCGGCCTTTGGGGTCCCGGATCAGCTCGCTGAAGTTGAAGGCCCATCGCTCCACGCGCATCCTGGTGGGCACCTCCACCCTGCGTGGGGAGAAGGCAAACAGCACCAGCCCTTCCTCCAATCAGCAGATTAATTAAAACCAAAAAGCCCTTTGCTGCAATGCCAAGGGACTTCTCAGCATTCTCTTGTTTTGCAGAGTGGTGTAATGAGCTCCTGAAGTCAACCCACAAAGTGAGTTGTAATTAAACAGCTCGGGCCGCAGCRGGGTGAGGATTTAAGTGGGATTTCTGCAGCTCTCCCAGTGACAGCCCAGCCTGTGTGCCCTGAGGTTTGACTCAGTCCCATCCTGGAGGAGGCACTGGTTGCTGCCCAGAGCTTTGCTTCTCATAAAGGCATTCAGTGCAGGCATCCCCTGGGGATGTCTAATGGGATACAATCAGTCCATTACAGGATTGCTGCTCTCACAACCACTGAGATGTTGGTCGCTCCAAGCCCCAAAATGCCATAGTGTAATTAGCAAATCCTGTCCAAAGGGAAAACCAAGGGAGGCCTCAGAGGAGGGATGGACCACCAGTGTGTGCCTCCAACCCCAAGCCTCTCCTAAGGAAGCAGCCTGAGGGCTGAGCAAAGCTCCCCTCTCCCAGGGGAGCAGCTGAACCCTGAACTGGTCCTGTTCCATTCCTGTGCTAGTTAAGGTGGGCTTCACTCATCYAAGGGGAGGATCAGACCCACTCAGCAGGGGCTGAGTGCACACTCCCATCATCAGCTCAGGAATGTCTGTGATGTTAAGGAAGGCTCCACTTGAAGAAGGCATGAAAATTCAGCATGGAGTATTCCCAATTTCAGAGTAAGTTTGAAAGGGAATGCTTGTCTGATCAGAGATCAGATACCACAACCAAAATCAGTGGTTCCCTTTCCTGATTTCTATCAGTATAAAGGTCACTGTAAACYACAGGCTGGCAAAACAACAGAAATACATACAGCTTTGCATTGAGATCCCAAAACTCAGGGTCATCTGATATCCAAGGGTTGCTGGGGAGACAYCCAGACAGGATGGGATCATTGGAGAGGAACTGCTCAGAGTACTTCACAATCCTGCAACAAATCCAGAATCAAAATATGAATKTGGAAGCCAGAATTACAGCCAGCCCCATTATAGCCAAACAACAGACTATAGATATCCTCAGAGGTGCAGGACTCTCAACACAGGGATCTGGAACATGGCCCCTGCCTTCCTAGAAAATTGATCCATTAGCTCAGTTAATATTTTCCATTTCCCAACAGAAGTCTCCTGCTTGTCCTTTGAAGCAGTGAATTTGTAAATTTGAATACAGGGAGATAAAAGACCCTCTTCCATCACCTCCTTTTGCTTTTTCATTCTAAGGAAGTGGGACTAAGCCCCYGGGCAGTTCCTGTCTCCTGTTCTCAGCTGGCCAGGGCCTGATCCTGCTCTGTTCTGGGAGGGAAGTGTCAGGGGAAGGAACACAAGGGTTGTGCTCACTCAGGTGGGTGCCCTGCACCCTGCCCATGAGCCATGGCAGAACTCAGGGAGCTCTGGGAAAGCCAGGGAATGCTGAGGGCTCATCCCAGCTTCTCCTTTCCTCCATCACCTACCACAGGGCTCATTCCTCTGCGAGTGGCTCTGAGGGCTTGGCACAAAGCAGAACTGTCTCTCTCCCAGCAGGAACCAGACAAGCACTTCTCCTACCTTCTAACTTGGCCAGACTTCTAATTCCAACCCATTTCACTAATGTCCTGGAATTTCAGCTCCCGCCTCCCTTTTTCATTCTTGAAAAAAAACAATCCTCTGGTTTCTGCGTTTAAAATTCCTTCCAGGCCAAAGTGCTTTCATGTGCTCAGAGCTGGGAGTGCAGTGTCCAGGGGCCTGTGGCTAGCAGGCACCTTGGCCCAGATCCTGCAGTTSTACAATGCTCCTGCACAGAGCAGACCACAGGGCTGGCACACAGCTGCTCCATCCAACCTTCCCAGTGGGGATGCTGAGGCATCCAGCACCTGCATCAGGCACTCCAGCCCATACTCTGATCAAGCAAATCTAAAGCTGCCAGCTCAGGTAGCTCTTGAAGTGCTTTGCCGTTTCTCCTAAATCACTGCAATGCTCTGAAGCAAGCACACTGCCCAGCTGCTGCTCATATCCTTGTTAATAATGATTTGATTTGGACCCAACCCTGCAGCTGACAGAGAGTTCTGAAGTTCCTGAGATTTTTGATCTAGGTGATAGGCACTATCCCACCACAACTGAGGAGAGAAAAGCCCCATTGCCTAACAGTTCAGCACCACAAAATTCCTGGAAAGTAGCCAGGTGTCCCCAGCTCCAGCTCACAGTTTGGAGAATTGAGGCAGGAGAGTTTTAAGCAACCTGTGAGTCAGTGACAGACAAAATGAGCAGAGCTGCTGGTGCCCTGCAAGTTGTGGCTCTCAGAAGACWCTCTCTTCCACCCATTTCATTCATCCAAGACTGTCTTCTCCAGGGAACTGGCCTGAGCACCTTGTTTGTGTCAGGTGTGATAGGAATCTCTGGTGGCAATGACAGTGCAAACCAGGCAGGTGCTCTGGGCTGCACCTCAGCATGCCTGGTCAGCACAGGAGCTTCCAGGTAGGAATGCCTGTGGTAACACATCAATACCTAATGCCAGGGCTGGATGCTTCATCAAGAATCTGATCAGGAAACACTCCCACTGGGAAGGGGAATTGCTKATTAATTGCTTGGATGTTCATGGAGAGGCTGTTTCCCTTTGCAGTACAGAATAAAAAGAGGTGAGCATCCCCATGGGGCATCATCATGGGGTGAATCCAGCCCAGGGTGGGGAGCAGTGTCAGGAGGGTCAGTSTGTCCTGCTGGTTGCTTTCTGAAGGACAGACACACTGCTGGATCCTGCCCTGGCTGCAGGGCTGTGCCTGGCCCAGAGCAGTGTCAGCATCTCCTGATTTCAGCAGGCTGCTCAGCCCAGAGGCTGCTCCCAGAGAGCCTCTTCATCCTGCCTGGGACTGTGACCCCTCCTCAGCCTCGTGCCTCCTGGCCAAACAACACAGCCCAGACAGCACAGGGCCACCACATGCATCCCCTGGCTGAGCCACCAGCTGCCAGAGCAGACAGCTTCATCAGCTCATTGGGAGATAAGCACCAAAGACTAATTAATGTGTGGACAGAAGGAAATCAGGACTTACCCTCCAAGAGAGACAGAAGATTTCACTCTGGTCTTCAAGATGGCCTGCTGATAGTACATGATCTGAGGGGATCAAACATGGCCATGGTTAGGAGCAGGGAGGTTTGAAGATAAGGCCTATCTAAACCTCAAACAGGTTCTCTCCCAGGCAGTGGGGCTAATTACAGCAGGGACTGCTTCTTCCCTAATTACTGGATATCCAAGGAACCAGAGAATCCCTGAAYTGTCTCAGTAAAATGTCTGTTTTCACAGAGCTTACTGCAAACATCAGAAGTGCACTTTGCAATGTGCAAGTAATTAAAAAGCAYTCCCCATGTTATATAGAAATTGAATAATAGCTACCATCCTCAGCACCTACAAATGCTCTGGATGATTTAGCATGTAATTATCATTGATTCTTGGCTGTCTCTGTGCTGGCGCCACCGTGATTTCCCCACCACTAATTTTGATCTATTGGATTTCAGCCCTGGTCTCTGTCCTTGCCTGAGCCTTCCCGTCACTGGGAGAGCTGCTGGCTGTCTGCAGTGGGAGGGAATGGCCTGAAATTACACTGATAAAAGCTCCACGAGGCAGGGATGCTGCTTTGCAAAGAGCCCATCCCTGCACAGAGGGCTGTGAGCCACACTGSTGTAAGCAACTCCTACAGGATGAACACCAAAGTGAGGGAAGCACCACTTACCTCTCTCCTATAGAACTCCATAGTATTTTTCTGTAAAATATATTTAAAAAGGATCATTACATTGGGATGAGTGCCTACACTTGCTGGTTTTTTTCTGAGACATGGAAACACCGTTGCAGCACTGCCGTTGTGCAGYGCTCTCCAATTAATTCTGATTACAATTAAAATCAAACACAGCAGCTGAGCTAATCAGGGTACCATCAAAGCTAAGAGCATCCCCACACGGTAAATTGTCCCATTAGCTGTATTTACTGTTTAGCATTGCTTCTCCCATCACAGGCTGCCTGTATGCCTTCAATTAGGGGGTTATTCTAATGGAGCTAAAATAGATTCATTTACGAGACACAGATTAGATCATTCAATATTAGCTAAAGGAGACAGGAACCAACACATTGCAAAATATAAACACCACAATTAAAAGCCTCAGAAGCAGTATCTGCTGTGCAAAGGGTGTTTACGTTGTGATTTGAATAACTCAGACTATGTTACATGTCATCCACAAATGAGCAGGCAATCGAAGGCAAGAAATTAACTGCAGGGTGTTTATTCACACAGCTTCCTTTGAAGCACAGTTACTTGTGTGGAATAAACTGGAGAAGGAAAGACAGGCTGTCGGGGATGCTCCCAGCAAGCCTTTCAAGGCTCAGGCAGGGTTTCAGCTCCTCAACTCCCTTTTCAAGACCTGCATCCCAAAATTATTCTATCAAAAGAACCCTGTGGTGGGTGGGGGACTGCAGAGTGCCTTGGTGAAGTGCAGTTTGTGAGGGGTGAGGGATGAAGATTGTGGTACTGAATGCCACAGGCAGCTCTGCTCTCTCCTCACCTCCCCAGAGACCCTGCAAACCAAACTGCCCCTGTTTTGGGAAAGGCAGGATGCTCTCCCAGGGCTGTGAGGAGACCATGGTGGGGACACTGATCTGCTTCTGGACTTTAACCATGGTGGGGACACTGCTCTGCTTTTGCATTTTAACTGATGTGGGGACACTGATCTGATTTTTCACTTTAACCAATGTGGGGACACTGCTCTGCTTTTGCATTTTAACCAATGTGGGGACACTGATCTGGTTTTGCACTTTAAGCGTCATCACCAGTCCTACTCAGGAGGGAGAAACTCTTCCCCACATGGCACAAAAGCCTGCACATTTTGAGGCACTTGTTCCTGAGAACCCCACTCACCATTTCAGCAGCAGGAGCCAGATATGCAGCAGATGAGCCCAGTCCCTACAGCACCACCACAAAGCCAGCCCTGACCCAGACCCAGCCTGGCCAGTGGGCACCAAAAAAAATCCTCAGGGTGGTATTGTGAGGGGAGGAAGCTTTTCCTGCTGGGAATACCATGAGCACAGACCATCTCAGCAGGGACAAACAGGGCAGCAGAACCCAGCAGTGATGCTGTGCTGGCCCCCTGTGTGAGAGGGGGAAAGGACTGGCACAGCAAGGGAGAGAAAAAGCTCTAGGACAGCAGGATCATTGCTCACAGGGCTGTACAACACAAACTCCTGGAACACCCTTATAAATGATGGAGGAACTGAGAAACAGCTTTTCACCCTGCTCTGAGCTGCATCCCTGATTCCAGACCACCTTCCATTCAGACACAATTCCTTCCCCTCATTTCTACAGTGTCATTGTTTCWGCCAGACTGCAGAAATGGAAGGGGAGAATCACCTGCTTGCACAGAGGAATTTATTGCATTTACTGTTCCAAAGTGTCCTGTTTAGAGACCTGTGTGTGTGCTCCAGGCCAGCTGCCTCCTGCACAACAGGAGTTCACTGTCTCCTTGGGGAATCTGGGATATAAACCAGATAAACCTCACCAGATTTACAAGTGCCAGCTGAAGGGTTGCATTTGATGGAACTTGGGGCTAGAGCATTGATTTCAACACGTTAAAATCATTAAGAAAATCCGATTTTCTTCCACTTTTTTCTCAGCTAGGGCCTCAGACAGGCCTGGTGCAGTGGGGAAGGAGAAGTGGGTGCTGGCACAGTGGCTTGAAGGCAGCTCACGTGGCAGGGAAGTGGTGTTATCTTCTAGAGGGGTCTGAGGCTGGCAGCACACCACACACACACGAGACAAACAGCTGTGGGAAAGAGAAAGAGAACACAGGCATGTAAATGTTATACAGAGACAGAAAGGCATCAATTAAAATGCCATCACTACACAAAAATTATAYGTGGGTGAAGAAAAATCAGCAAACAAGGGAAGATTTTATTTTTGACATGCCCCCCCACACCAWGGATCCCCTCCTGCCACAGTCTGTGGAGGTCAGTGTGGAGGGCAGCTGCTCCTGGCAAAACAAGKGGGGTTTTGCTGGGSTGCTCCAGGTGRGGAGGGGATTTGCCAAGGCTCCTCYARAAAAGGGGCTGAGCATCTCTGAGCAGTGGCACAAACTGAGCTGCAGCSAAATCCAAGGGGAGCCCACTGCTGAACACCCCGGGAGGCTGCAGGTGCTGGCTGTGCTCAGCCCCTTCCAGTTCTMAAATCTGCAGTAACTGGGAGGAATCTCAGCTATTTCACCCCGGAGCTGCTCCTCATTTCATTTCCCTTTCTCCCACAGTGCCCCCACAACCAGTTCCCAGTTCAGTGCTGCTCCAAGGGGCCCTGAGCACTCTGCGTGTCCCACTGAGCACTGCCAGCTGTCCCCACCATCCAGCCAGCCTCACCCCCACTGCTGCCTGCAGCAGTGCCACAGTGCCCTGCACCACCCACCCACTCTGCCTCATTTGGAAGGAAATCATATTTGGAACAAAGGAGTCATTTCTCATAATGAGATTAATTTTGCAATGCCCTTAACGAGTGACTTATCGCAATTACCACGGATCAGCTCCCCAGCCCTGAGGGCTTCAAATCAGGATGGCAATTAGTGGAAGGCCTCAGTTCTGTCTCAAGCGAGTGCCACGAGCTGTTCCACATCCTCTGCCACCCCCCAGACACCCCGTGGCACTGGGACACCCTGCCTGCCCTGGTCACACCCTGCTGCCACCAGCTCTGTGCTCCTGGGGCTGCAGAGCCCAGCTGGGAGCCAGCCAGGACCTGCTGCAAACCCTGCCTGCAGCTGATCCACATGGCTGAGGTCACCAGCTCCTACAGGAGCTGGGATCTCTGCTCATTCCCAGCTACCTGTCTGCTCCTCTGCTCAGTGTGACACTTGCTGACCACACTGGGGAGGTGATGGCCATGGTGTTTTTGCCTGCCTGGCCACTGTTCCCTGTCTACAGAGCTCATAAACCCCTGGAAACAGCTTTGGGTGGATGTCTGGAAGGAGCTGGGAGTGAAGAACGAGCACAAGGTTGTGCAGAGCTTGTTTGGGACCAGGACAGTGCAGATCCCATCCTCACTCTGCCCTGAGTGCTCCATGCACAGCTTGGCAGGTTGAGGCTGATCCCAGGATTCCTGTGCAGGGAACTGGCCACTGAGCACAGGGCAGAGGCAGCCCAGCCTCCCTCCAGAGCTCTGGGCAAGGAAGATCTGCCTCTCCAACCCTGCAGAGTGCAGCCCAGCACACACCCAGCTGCCTCTGCACACCCCAAGGCTGCTCAGTGCAGAGCCAGCTGAGAGCCTGCAGAGGCAAATCCTCGCTCTGGCATTAGATCATCTCAACACTCATCTCCACTGTGCTGGTGCAGCCAGCCCTGCAGCTGGAAATCAGATCTGCCACAGTCCATGCACCCAGTTTTGTTCAAATGGCCTTTTTTTGCCTGTCCTGTTTATCTGCCCCTGACCCTGTGCTTTCCAAACTTGTGATGATGCAGCAGAACTTTATCAGGCAAACTGACAGGGACTTATGAAATTAAAGACCAGCAATGACTCATTAATCTGTGGCTGATTTGCTGTGTACAACAAASCAGGGCATTTCACTCAGCAGCCCCTGAATCCAGCACTGTGATTTTTGGGGGAGCTAAAGCACCTTTCTGAAAGACCCTGCTTCCAGGAGGCAGAGCTGTGCMGGTACCTGCAGGCTCTCAGTGGTCATTCTCAAGCACTGAGGCTTGACTGAGCCTGAAATCCAGGCAACCAAAGGCTGAAGCATCCTTTAATTAGCTGATCAATGGGTGGCTGCTTCTGCCTGACTCCTCCTGCCCATCCACAACCCCCAACTCATTATAACCACGAGGGATGCCCACGGATCAGTAATAAAAGTCCCCTTCAAAGGAGTTTGAGCACCTGTTTATCCCCAGAGGACTCTATCTAGGAGGGAGGGAGCAGCTCACCAAAGGGTCTGAGCAAGAGAAGGAGATGTCCATGCTAATGTCAGCTTCAAAGAAAACAGAAATTAACTTTTTCTTTCCTTTCTCAACTGCCAAGATAAGAACCCCCATTATTCGTGCAACAAAGTGAAGGTGGATTGAGCAGGAACAGGGACACAAATCAGAGCTTGGCCATTCCTTCTGCTCACCAAAGGCTGCTGAGCCACAGCTGTTGGTGAGAGCAGCCTGCAGAGGACAGAAATAAAGCTGCTAGTCCATGAGGGCTCTTGGCTGCCTCATGTTCTCAATCACTCTTTCAAAAGTAAAAGGAGGAGCAAGGAGAACCTTCCCTCTTCAGCTCAGCCTGCAGAGARGAGGCACAGCTCAGAGAGCAGCATAAAGGAGGAGGGCAGGGAAGTCACCCCAAAGCTGGTGTCCTTTGGCTTCTGCCCTCCTTGGAGCCTGCCCTGATGGGGAGAACTGGCCATGTCTCTTATGGCCAGGGTGGGACTGGGCACAGATCCCTCAGCTCCCTTCCCCTGTGCTGCCAGGCAGCTGGCAGGTGGGTACAGCTCTTCAGACTGTTTGCAAACCTCAAATCCCTCCCATGTCAGCTGTAAAACTGTGGGCGAGGAGTTGGCTTACTCCTCTTTCTATCCCTCTCCCTTTTCCACTACTTCTTTACTCTTAAAAAGGAAAAATAAAAAAGGGGTTTCAGCAGCTTAGAGCAAGAAAAAAAATAAAATACACCCCAACCCTACACTTTGCTCCTTTTCAGTCTCCATAGCAACAGAACACAGCTGGCCAAAGCAATTATCCTGCCTCTGGCTGCTGAGATGTTTAAAGGCTGTTGCAAAAAATGGGAAGTTGTGGGAATATTGTGATGGCAGCAACATTTGCATTGAATTGCTGAGAGATGCTCTGACTTTGCTTCCAAATGAACACCATTAAGGGCACAAAGACAGGATCAGCTCAGAGGGCTGATGGAGACAGGGAACAGCAGCYCCAGCTCCTCATCCACTGACTGGCTCTGTGTGATTTCAGTCCCTGAACCAGTTCACCCAGTTACAGCCCTCGTGGTCTCAGTTCATTGATTGTTTCTTTATGCCTACAATGTGGATTTTCTGGCAATATTTTGTGTCTCCTATCCCCCACACCAACTTCTTCATCTTCTTACCACACATTAATTTCCCTCTGGGAGGTATTCTGTAATTTTAWTTTAAACCTGGATCTTTGCACTGACCCTTTACACCCCACGAAGTTCATTCAGCACTAACACAGAGGCAGCAACGAGCACCTGGAGACAGAGGATTCCTTAATTCAGCTTCACCAGCAAAGAAAACATGTCCTGCAGCCAAGCACTCACACTAACTGGTGTGACAGGAAAGCTGACAAAGTCTTTTCAAGCCAGAAGAAGCTGCCAAAGCCTATTTTGAGGGCCTCACCTCCTGGGTGAGAGAGCTCCAACCTCTGGCCTGTTCAGCTGTTAGAGCTGAGCTGACACACTCAGCCTGCAGTGCCCAGAAAATGACAACCCCAGGGACATTTCCTGGGTCCTCCCAGACAAATTCAGTAGGTGTGTAAAGAAAAGCCCCCCTGTCTCACCTGGTTTACCTTRTTTTCATTGGGATCTGTGACACGGTCTATTCCGTACTCGAGGGCATTCAGCATGCCTGGCTGTGGTGAACAAGAAACAACAAAGCTTTGGAACTCAGYTGGTTTAAAGGCTGTGGGTCACACAAATGCAGGAGGAGAACCCCAGGCATGTGCCAGCAGTGCCTTGGGAACCCCCAGATCTGGGAATGCCTCTCTGCAAGCATGGGTGCTGCAGTGCAGCAGTGGGGGTTAGAGTAAAGCCTTTACCTGGGCCCCTTTCCCTCTCCAGGGGAAGGGCTGCTTGGGGGAAATGAGGCAAGGCAATCAAACTCACCCATCCACACAGCCACGGGCTGGCTCAGCAAGGAGAGGCACAAGGCTTTTAGCCCAGATCAATTCCAGCAAGGTTTATTTCCAAGGTGCTGAAGGGAGGCCAGATCCAAAGGGAGCTGACATGTGCCTGGCTCTGCATTAAGTGTGGTTTTGGGCACCCAGTGACCCTGAAGCACAGGGGCAGTACAAAGGACAGGTGAGGTCAGTGACCTATGGGGAGGACAGGGTCACTGGGGTACCACAGCCAATGGATTAACAGGGAAAGAAGAACCCAGGAGAATTTGGGCATCAGGTAGGATCACAGTGTCACCAGCCCTGCAGGGAAATGCACTGCTGACCCCAGGATCATTCTTCCAGGGCCAGACTTTGGGTGTGATTTCTAGGGACTCCACACTGCAGCTGGACCTCTGTCCCTTGCACCTTGGACAGCAACCAAGGGAAGGTGGTGGGGGCTCAGGGCAGGCCTGGGCTGACCCTTCCCTGGCACACAGCCCTGAGGCTGTGCCCTTTCCACATGGGAGCTTGCCCCAGGTGGCTGCAGGAGGGCACTGAGTCACTGCAGTCACCCTGTCAGCCTCTACTCACAGGAGTCCTGTTCACAAGCCAGTAGGCTCTCTCCTGGCAGTCCAGAGCATACCTGTCCTCCTTCTTCCGCTCCTTYCCTGCCCTGCAAAGCCAAGAACAGGGCAATTCATGAACTCTGCCCTCCTGAAATCAGTGGATGAGAAGCAGGGCACAGCTCCAGCCCCCTGTGCCCCATGGGTCCCACCCTGACTGTGCCCCTGATGCTGCCTGACCACATCCTGCCCTGGCTAACTCTGGGCTGCAGACCATGTTCTCATAGCCACACATGACTCTGGCTTTTGAGAAATCATCATCTTCCTGAGCTGGGCTGGGACAGACACATCCCCTTTTGATCAGGCACACAGCTTTCTGCTGACTTGCCCTCAGCCCTGCTGCCTCACGTTGATCCCTGTCCCATGTCCCCAGGCAGGATCCAAGCACTGCCACCCAGAGACACAAACTGGACACATCTCATCCCTGCCTCTCAGTAAAGCAGGGGCATTTCTCAGAGAAACTACTTGGAAATGGTTCTGAGGAGTGTTCCCAGGCACTAAAACCCAAATCACCTCCACAATTAAACAGAAGAGGCACTAGCATGGTTTGGGCTTGGACCAACTAATTCTTTCCCAGAAAAGTCCTGAGCAGAGCCTGGGACTCGGCGTGGGGAAGGGAGCATTCCCAACAGGCTCTTTGCATGTGGCCTCCCTGCTGTGGTTAGGGTGGGTGCYCTGCACCAAGTCTGCCCCAGCAGCACCATCAAACAGCCTCAGACAAGTTTCATCTCCTGCTTCAGACACAGGCTGGGGATCTGACTTTGAAACTGCATTTGGCATCTCTCAGCCCAAGCCTGACCTCAGTTTACAAGAACAAGAGTCTCGTGTTTAATGAGGCAGTTATCTGATGAGCTGYGCTCCCAGGACTTGGCTGCCAGCCCAGGGAACACAGAGGCTGCTGAGCAGCACAGGCACTGCCTGCCATGCCACGAGGTAAAGGAAGCTGGGAGGAGTCCACAGAAGCAGGAGAGATCTCTCAAGGAGTAATCCCATCTCATGTTCACCAACTTTCCTGGGAATTTGAAGGTTTCAGCTCCTAAAATCAAGTCATTTTAGCTGAGTACCTAAGTATACACTTCAATTTTCTCCAGAAGTCCCTGCTGGGAACATTTACTGCTTCTTGAGTCACTCCATTCAGCTGAGAGATGTGCAAGTAACCCCTGACCCAGACCCACAACAGGCCTGAAGTGCCTGATGCACAAATACTCCTGGAGAACTCTGAGCTAAARGGAGCTGCTTCTAATGAGGGCTGGCAGCATCAGAACCCAGCTTCTTCACAGAACCACATCAAGTGCAAAACCTAAACCTCCCCTCCAAGCCACTTTAGAGCTGCAGTTGGTGTGTTTAATGTGTGATTTAACAGAGACAGCCAAGCTCTGCTCCTCACACCCTCCCCAGTGATGCAAACAAGGGAATGCAAGTCAACTCACTTATACTGCTCCTTGGCCTGCATAATAACAAAATCCCACTTGTAGTTTATTTTTTGATTGAGCATGTTGTAATGTTCCTGGAATAAAAATAAAAAAGCAGTTAGTGTGAAAATTCTGACCAGGGCACTCCCATGCTGGGGTTTTCTTGACTCTCCATAGTTCAACGAGGCCAGGCTGGTGACTRAGCCAAGAAATCTGGATTGTTCTGAACGTAATTACAAGAGTTGCAACAGTTCAAAAATACCATTGCAAGGAGAGCAATTACCCCTGCTAAAATTATAATTGACTTCACAGTAGTTTTCTGTACTGGTCGTTTTTTTCACTTGCAAAATGKTGGCTTTTGATACTGCTGCAGTAACACCTCATGCCATTGAAGAGGTGATTTTCTGCCATGCTCCACTCATTAGCAACAAAGGGCTAAAGTTGTAGCAAATGAGGGTCTTGTAATGGAACAAGTGCARTGCCTCCTCACCTTTTCATATTCTTCCAAAACCCCTTTCCTTTTAATGTTCTTCTTTGCTAGATAAATTGCTGTGGAGGTAGAAGCAAATTAGCAGTCAGTTATACTTAAATCAGCAAGTCCAAGAATAATTATAAATTTACCCACACTACAAACACAGGAGCCTTTGTCTACTGCAATATCTTCCCAGGCAGGAGCTCCAAGCTCACAAAAACTCAGTGAAGAACAAAGAACTTGTCCCCTCAGCCAGGTTTCCTTGGGTCAAGGGACACTGGACCAAACCTTTCAGGTGTTGTGGTTCCTCAGAGTCTGACCTCCAARTTTTCTGAGCACAGGCCAGTGCTTTTTGCTCAAGTTCTAATAAAAACATTCCAATCTAAAMCAGGCTTTTTTATTTCCTTGGAAGATCTACAGCACAATGCAGATAAACAGAGGACAACCCTGGTGTGGGCAAACCAGTCTGTGAACTGCACAGCCCCCAGGAGCAAACCCAGCTGATCAGCACAGGATTCATGATCAGCTCTGAAAAAAAAAAAAAAAAAACAGCAGAAAGGCAACAAGAGATTTATATGGAAAGAGCCAAGGAGATATTGGAAGTCACTGTGCTTTCTACAAAGAAAGAACCATCTCTGAATGCAGGGCTTGATCCAAATCTACAGGCAGGCAGCCTTGGGCTCAGATCCAGGAACACACTTAGCCACTCAGGGAAATCTAATCTCGTGTTTGAAGTCTTCCCTCCCCAAAAAGGTAATTCAGATGTGTTCCTGTGTGATGGACCTTAGTGGAACAKAAGAGCTTAAGCACTTTCTCTCATCAGGGCCACCACAAGATGGTCACACCCTCAATTCACCATCACTGAGAWTTATTCACAAAATAGCATGAAAGGAAAAAAAGCCAGGGCTGGTCATTGCAAGGGGAGAGGGAGCACAAGGACATGAAGGGTAGGTGTGGAGCAGGGCTGTGTGACAAACCCAGCCCTGGAGCAGTGCCACCACTCACCATAGTCTGTGTCATCAGCAGCCCAGCTCTGCACTGGCCAGAAATAGGGGGTCTGCAAGGAAAGGAGCCTCCTGTTAGTGCACAAAGGCCCTGAACTCATGGACCCCTCACCCAAGTACCAGGAATATCCTGATTTCCCACAGCAGTGGAAACAGCCCAGCCAYGAACCTCGAGACCATCTCATTATTACTGTGCTTTTTGTACATTCATTATTCAGGGCCCCCACATCTATTTCCAACCAGCAACTCCATTTGCTGCTTTAAGACCWGGAAGGGAACACACTTTGGAGGAAAGCACAGCTATTTTTAGGTTGAACAAGTACACTAATTTCACTGAAGAAACTATCACAGCTTCCCTGTAAGCTGCAATCTCAGTCTTCTCTGTGCAGTCTCCTCCTTCCTCCTGCACAGCTCCACAGCTCCTAGGAACTGCCCCAGCTGCCTGGTTTTAATAAAAACTCRTGCTGAGCTCCCTCTCAACAGCTTAGAGGAGCTGCAACTCACTTGAAACCTGTAGAGGCTGCCATCTGCCTTGAGGGTGAGGTTCTTTGGCTCCTGRAGAGGGTAGATATATCCATATTTGACAAACAGGTCTCCCAAGTGGAGTGCCTCTGAAAAGGGAGAAGGCAGATGCTTTCATTGCACACAAACACTTCACTGGAATTCAAAGTGAGCTCTTATGCAGGGGAGAATTCAGCTGAAAGGTTTTGCCTCTTGAGATCCCAGTTTTATAACTGAAGGCTGAGAAAGCCTCAATTTTCACATTTTTACCCACCTTCTGTGGTGACCTGCAGGCGCTGGAGGATCCACTGCATGATGTCATTACCTGCAAAGCAAAGCAAAGTCAGGTTCTGCAATCAGCAGTGTGCCCAAAGCCAGGGGTGGAGAGGAGATCTCCCCAGCCTCACCCCTCACTGTGCTCTGGATCCCACACAGCCCCTCCTCTGCAGCTGTGCTTTCAGAGGCAAGGAGGATGAAATGCACTGCTGGGCTCCCCCTGGCCATGCTGGCACCTGGCAGAGGGAGCCTGGGGCAGGCAGTGACCTTGGGATGACACAGTGTGCACCAGCTCACATGGCCTGAGCCACATCCAAACCCTCAGCACGGGCTTAGGAAGGGCTTAAGGATGCAACAGCTTTCACACCCAGGGAAGGGCAGGTTTTGCTCCACCTTGCCTGGAAAGGTTCACTGCAAAGAAGCTCCAGATTCACCGAGCACAGTCCTGTCTCAGTTTTGGAGAAGGCCAGTGACTGATCCTCCARGAGTGCTTCAATGGGCAGAAGGGATGTCCAGATCTCACATCCAAGCTGCAGTGCTTACAGGATTTACCAAAAGGAAACAACTTTTCTGCATTCACACACATTTTCCCTCTCCCAGTTCTTTTGYTGGACTGTGAGCAGTTGTGCCCACAGGCAGCAYAAACCTCCAGCAGTTYTAGTTTTATGTTCTTGGGGGCAAATTTCATGAACTTCCTTCCATTTAAAGAGGGCAAAAATGCACTTGTTCCCTGATTAATTACTGGCCCTTTCCTCCAAACCTCCCCTAGGACTGCAGACTGAGGTGCTGACCTTTCTTGACATTGCAGTGATGACTTAACTTTCTAATAGGGGCTCAGAGCTCTTATCCTACTGCCTGCTTCCTGAAATAGATGAAATTAAAGGATTATCTCATCACTCATTTCTAGACAGCTCCCTCTGTAAGCACTTTCCCCCCAAGGTGCACATTWAACATAGAGGTTTATTTGTGAGCCATTTTTACTGACTTTCACTGAGTTTAACCAGTAAGCTTCCTGCACAGGCAGAGCCAGGCTCTCCTCAATGAATCAGTGTCCCCAATATCTTCACCACATCCTCATCAAACATGAATCAGTCTCTTTTGCAACACCCAGAAGCCAATCAGTACCCATGCAGCAGTAAAAATATCAATTTGGACAGGGATGACCAGCACACGGGGGAGTGCAAGTCACTTGCCTCTGAGGTGGACCAGCATTCATGACTTGTGCAAGAGGGAACTGCAGCAATTCTAGTTAAGGAACCAGAGTGAAGCAGACAGCACACAGTGAGGGTGAGTGCCAGCACATCACACACCCAAGGACTTTTAGGAAGTGGGATTTTACRTTGGACAGGCACCAAGAGAAGTTCTTGTTCCCCTGCACTTCATCTGTGTGGGATGTCAGCCTCAGCACAGGGAATCTCCTCTTTGTGCTGCCTTAACCATTCCCTGCCAGCCCTGGGAAGCTCCTCTGTACAGGCACAGCCTCCAGCCAGCTCAGCTGCAGAACAGCAGAGAGCCAGGATGTGGTTTGCACTGCAGTGCTGCTGAGAGCAGCCTTCAGAGGTGTCCAAGTCCTCCTCACCCTTCCACTGACTGCCTCTTCCCATGGAAAAGTGACTTCAGTGCCTCTGCAGCCTCATTTTAAAAGAAAAAAATGGGGCAAACAACACACTGGGCATACCAGGCTTTGCAAACACAGTGGGGAAAGCCTCTTGACTTGCCTGGAACAAACTCACTGGTTTCACTGGGAGCTTTTGTGCTGAATTTCAAAGTGCTGAAGAAAGACCCAAGCAGGAGGAGGAAACCTGGGTATGAAGTATGTGTGAATATTTCTAGCAGAGGATTCCTCACAAGAGCTTTTGTGGAGGCTTGGAGAACAGGGAGGCAGAGGCACTGATAGTGCCTGGTGAAAGGAGCAGCAGCACAAGGAGGCTGTGACAAGAGCTGCCTGTAACACTGCACATGACACAGCACAGCTCCTGTCTGCTGCTCCTCCAGCCTCCTTGAGGCAGGCAAAGCTGTCATTTACAGGCACAGCAGTGGGCTGAATATTTTGYTCTTTTCCTGCCTACTCAAGAAAAATTATTACTTGCAGTAAACATKAAAAGGGAGACTAATTGTTTRCTGCTYATTTCTGAAGTACCATCTTTCAGTCTGCCTCTAGGCTGCTTGTTTTAATTGGATTTTAATATTCATCTTTATTTGGGATCCAGCCTCGCTGGGAGCATGAGAGGTCTGGAGGCTGCAGCATGTCCTCACCTCAGTGCTAAGAGGGGGCCAGGTCACTTGAGTTAACCCCCAGGAGACAGCTGCAAGTGCCTGGGGACCAACCTTTGTGTCTGATTCCAAGAGYAGGAATGAAATGAGACACGAGTGAGGAGGAGATAAAGGGAGCAGGTCCATTTCCAGTGATGYACAGCTGGTATTTACTGGGAACAGAGCTCCAGCACACAGCCAGGCACTGGGCTCTACACACAACTCAGAGAAACTTCCTCCCAGGGAGGCTCTTACCTGTCACAGCGTGGGGGATGCTGGCAATCATCACTGTCTGKGTCTGGGTCTTGATCCCCTTGTCTGGGTTCTGCATCTCCATCATCAGAGCTTCAATCTGCAAAGCAGGGAKGGGATGGATTGGGAGTGGGCAGGAGGGAGCCCTGTGAGCCAGCATTCCAGAGGGGTGGGCACTGCAGTGCCACAGCAATGCCTGCAGGGGCCACAGCCCTCTCTGAACCCCTCYCCTGGGCACCAGAGATGTCACCTGCAGCCCATGGCAGCTCACTGGACACACACACACAGAGCCAGGGCTGGCACAGGAGGGACAGGATGGAACCACCCCAGGAGAGTTCAGAAAACAACAAACCAAAACAAAAACACAAAAAAAACAAATGAAAACAAAAAAAATCCACCTCTGCTACCCACAAATGTTCCTCTCTGGCTCACTGGGCACTTAGAAAGAAAAATGGGGAGGGRATAAAATCTGTGCTTCTGTTAGGAGGTGTGTGAGGGGCTCTCTGACCATTCCTGGGCAGGGCTGCACTCCTCCTCCCAGGGCTCAGCCCCCTCTCAGGGCTCAGCCAGCAAAGCTCAGCCCCTGCAGGGATGGGGCAGGGACATGCTCCTGTCTGGCAGCATCTCCTGCCTGGGATTCCTCAGGGATCCTGGTGACTCATTTTTAASAGAGGATGAGTCTCACACTCAGGGCCAGACCAACTTTTATTTCTCATTCCCAATTATCTTTATTTCTTTTTAAAAGATGAGGATTTTCAAAGGTATTTTCCTCCTCTTTGACCTCCTACCAGCACCACTGCAAAGGCACAAAGCTTCTGCTTTCCCTTGGGATGGATGGAGGTGGGGCACACTCCTCATTCTCCTCATTTTTGATTATCTAAGTGCCATGAGAGCTTGGGGGAAGATGCACTTCTTTTTGTCTTCTGCTTCCAGGGATATTAAATCAAAACTGGTCCAACAGGACCAATTTGGTCTCTCCACACATTTGTTTTGGGCGAGGCTGCAGCTTTTTAACAGAGAGCAGAGGATTTAACGAGTGTGACTTGATGACACGCACACATAATGGAGGGCATTGTCTTCACAGGCACCACAGCGACTTTGGTCCCRAGTCTTGCCAAGTTCTGTGAGGATTTAAGCTGTAGTGAAAGGACACACTCTGGGCTTGTCAGTAAAACCGGATTTTCAACTGCTTTTAAAGGCAGTGACAAATTAATGCCCAAATTGAGAAGCCTGGTAAAATTTAACATAAATGTTCCTATAAATACTTATATTTTAGAAGAGCAAAGCCAGGCCAGAAGTGATGGAATATGAAGACATTTTTTAGGTCTTTTAACAGAACCCACAATTTCAGCCTCAGGAAGTTCAGCTGTGTGAGATGAGGTGACTCAGGATGGTCCAGGCAGGGCTCATTGGGAAGCTGGGATTCCAAGCAAACCCAGGTACCTTGGGAAGTCACTKGCTGTGACTGCACAGTCCCTTCACACAGAACAGAGCTGCTGASGGCAAACACAGCCCTGCTCATCCCCCTGTCCCTGTGCTGTGATCACCCAGTGGGATCCCCCCAGGCTCAGGCAGGACAGCACATCCTGCTCCAGCACACAGCTGCTGTKCTCCAGGTGGGCTCARGAGACATCTTCACCCAGCTGAGAGCAGGGAATTGGCTCAGAACCCCCMCAGCACGTTCCCTTCCTTGAACCAGCAACTCTTCAGCTCTTGTCATGTTCATACTCTGCCACACTCCCTCTTGTCACTGCAGAAATGACAAATACATTCAAAAGCTGCTCTTGGGAGGTGCCTAGCTCTGGCTACAAATCATCCACCTTGCTGATCAAACCTCAGCCTGTCTGTGCCTCCCCTCCCAAGGGAACGGTGGATTACAGCAATCAGGAGCTGCCATCAGCACCAGCCTGCCAGAGGGAGGCCAGCAGGGCTCTTCAGACACAGCACGAACACTTCCTTGCTTTGCTAAGGGCTCTAGTTCATTTTGTCRTGCTTTCAGCCAGGAAAGAGCTGTCTGGTTTGAATTTTGCAGAACCAGAAGCCACTTCCTGACTGGCTGATGGGTGGAGATGCACACGGAGGTGAATACCAGGACTGCCAAAGGAGCCAGGCTCTGGGGCACAGAGACACCACCAGCAGGAGTTTTCATTCACATCAGCTGCAATCTCTGCCTGGAGCTGAACTCASCCTGGAAGCCACAGCAGGAAACCTGTGTGTCCCCCCTCTGACTGCACCCAGTCACAGGGTTCAGTTCACTGAGTGCAAAGCACAACTCAAACTCACACAGAGTAAGAAAAACCATCACTGGATTTCAGGAGCCCATGGGAAGCCCCAGGGAGAGGCAGATGGGCAGTGATTGATGGGGTGTCCATGGCTCTGGAGAAGGATGGATGCTTTCCTACAGCAAGGAGCAGTGGGGACAGATGACTGCTGATGGATTGCTTGGCTGAGTTACCCTGGCTGAGGGTCCCATCCCTCTTTTCCTGAGCTTTACCCTTTGGGCACCCACCAGCTCCCCAGGATCAGGCCATCCACAACACAGAAAAAAAACTCCAGGTGCTGAGACTCAGAAATGAACAGCAAAACACTGCCAAGGTGAGGAGTTCAGCCCTCCTCAGCATCAACCCAGAGACATCTTTGCTTCAGACATTATAAAAGATCAATTTTCCAAGCAGGAATTTCCAGTTCCCAGCTGAGTGCACAGTCCTGGTGCTATAATTAAACATCTGCTGCCTTCTCCATCATATTTGCCTGGTTCTAGCCCCCCTCACTGCCTGCTGCTGTTTGCAAGGATCAGCCCTGCCTGCTCTGATTTCCAAGGTAACAATACAGTCCTTATCCCCACTCTGGCCTCTGAAGGCTCTTTCAATTGTTTTCTAGGTCTACAACTACCAGCCTTGCTTTGCACATTGATGGATGATTAAAAAAAAAAAAAGAAGAAATGAAAAAAATCCATTGTTAACCACCTAAAACTTCCTGCTTTTTCTTAATTAAAGCTGAGGGGAAGTGGCTTGTTCCCACTGAGTGATGGCTCAGCTAAAGGAAGTAAATCTGAGTGGGGAGGGCAGGGCTGGCTCTTCCCAGTCTGGAGGGGATTTTTTCCWAAGAAGGATGCAGCATTGGCATCTCCCAGCCTGGAACAGGGAGAGAGAGGATGGGATGAGGCTGAGCTTGGCCTAAGGCTCAGCTTCAGCTATATCCAGGGCCTCACTTAGAGAGCAGGAGTCTGCAGCAAAAACACAATTCAGGTGCTCACACACTTCTGGAAATGCCCAGGAAGATGAGGGACARCAGCTGCTGGGAAGTCTAAGCCTGGAGAAGCAAAGGCAGGCTGGAAAAGCCCCCAGCCTTGCTGCAGACCCTGGAACAGTCCCTCCCTGMTGCTGCACAGCTTGGGAGAAGCCACCAGGGACCAGAGTGAGGAGGAGGCAGAGGAAGAAGGCATCCATCAGCCCTACCCACAAGGTGTGAGTCACGGTGCAGCTCCTGCAGCAAGGAAAAACACCCAGCCCAGCAGCTCCMRGAGAGCAGAGCCCRGCTCTGCCAGCTGATGCCCAGCACAGCCAGATCTGGCTGCTGGAGCAGGCACAGACACCAGGAGCTTGGGGTCATTCAAGCTCTCACAGCATCCAGCTAAAATGCATTTCAGAGGCTTGCTCGCTATCCCARCAGACTTTTGGGTCATCCTTCTTCCAGCCAAGATGGTTTAGAAGGCAGGAAAAATAGAACCAAACAACCTAMGTGCTAGCATGATGAGCAGGGCTTRCAGGGCTCTGGGGGCCTCTGATGCCCTCATGGTTCAGCCCTAAAGACCAAGCTCCACATCCAGCCCCAGTCACTCAGAGCAGCCTCCCAGCAAGAACAGGGCACTGCCCACCACCCCTACAGCAACCCCTGTCCTGTCCCCCTGTCCCATAGCAGGATTGCTGCTGTGGTCACCAGCTGCATGCTGGACAGGCAGCACAGGGAGGTGCTGGCAGCTGTAAAAGCACAGGGGACCCACGGGCTGCCAGCATGGCAGGAATGCCTCCCTGCAGCTGCAGCAGCCCGGGCACAGCCTGTGTCAGCTGGCAGCAAAGCGTGAGCACAGGCTTAACTAATTAACAAAGCTCCTTTCTAGGATTTTAGCTCCTCATGGGTCTAAGCCTGTAAGGTGCTTGCTGGCTGGATGCTGAGCATCCTCAGCTCCCACCATGGGCAGCCAGTGGGGGTGCCTGGTGTTTGCAGGCAGCTCTGAGGACGTGGCTGTGTGCACACAGACCACACTGCCAGGGAACAGCCGAGGCTCCAAACACGGCTTCTCCAAGCTCTGGGAAAAACAGAGCAGGGATGAAAGCAGAGAGAGAGCCAGGGGCTTTCACTGACCACCAGGAGCTTCCCTTCCTCCTGCTAACAGGTCSTACACTCGCAAAGCACTGGAAGTGCTCAGCCCCGCTGGGTGCTCCCAGTGTGAGCAGTGCACACTCTGTAACAGCCCTTCGCTGTGTTTTGACTGACTGATCTTCCCACCTGAGGAACTCGGAGCACTTYGCAGAGACTGCCGCACTCCCACGGAGCAGCTGAAGCACAGCTGCAGGCGGTTGTTTTCTCAAAGCACACAGCTTCTCCTCTGCACCCCCGCACACAACTCCACCGGGTATTACTCAGTACAGAATTTGGCCCGGAGTATTTCCCTTGGCAGGGCTCCCCAGCCAAATTTACCCTGCAAGACATARCACCAAAGAAAATACCCTCTTTCCTTCCTCTGGTGTAGTAAGTACAGTGCATGTAGTGCCAGGCTCATACCTTAGCACTGAATATCCCCAAATTCCCCTCCCTTCACCCCTGGAATCCTCCTTAGGTTGTGGGCGTTGAGGAAGGCTAACTACAATTTGAACAGCAACTTGCTGGCTGTACTTGTCACTGGAAATTCAGTTAATTCCATTCAACAGGATAAGCCACACTCAGGAGAGGTGGGTGGGAGAAAATCTAGCTTAACACTCAGCTTTTTAAAATCTGCAGATACCAGCTACACTACAACTGGCAATGCTTTGAATGAATGCTACAGAAAAAGCCCACCAAATGCTTTACAAAATTACGCATTACACCCAAAAACGTGGGCATACATCATCCCACTCCTTCTACTGCTTCTGGCCACAAATACGCTCATTTCTGAARAGGGGGAAGGAGGGAGAGAGCAGGCAGTTGGCTGTAATACACCCTCTGAATGTGGATATCAGCTGAAAGCACGGGGAGCACACACTGGACCGACTGGACCAGAGCTACACTGAGTGGCCTGGTGCTGCAGATGATGGGTTTGACCCTGGGAACAGACACGGCTTGGAGRGACTTTGAAAAAAAATAATGGAAGAGGGAAAAAAACGTGTCAGGGGAACCATTCAGTTGAGACAAGCTACAGAAGATAAACAACACGACAGTCCTATTTTCWCCATCACTTCAGCACACGCTGCCCCTCCAGCCTGCCCCCGAGCCAGCCGGGATCCACAGCGCTCTGCAACAGGTCATGGCCCCAAACTCCCGGGGAGGGGCTGTCACTCGGACCCCACACGCTCAGAGGTGCCCCGGGGAGCCGTGGCCGAACAAGACGCTGTGAACACACATCACCCGAGCCGCCGCCAGCGCTGGGCAGCATCGCCCCGCCCGGACGCGGCCCCGGCGTGCCCATAATGGTGCGGCTGTCCCCGGCGCTGCTGAGCCCTCACCTTTTTCAGGAAGGCCATCCGTGGGCGGTAGCGCTGGCCCTGGTCGAGCCGTGTGACGGTCATGGTGCCGGTGCCGGTGCCGGTGCCGGTGCCGGTGCCGGTGCCGGTGCAGCGCGGAGTGGCCCGGCCGGGCGCACCTGGCTGCGGACACCGACACCCGCCGGGGGCGGCGCCACCGCCGCGCGCCGCAGCCAATCAGCGCCCGCCGCCCCGCGCTCATTTGCATAAAGGCGTGGGGCCGCCGCCTGGGGGCGCTCGTGGGAGCGCGCGGACGGGAGGGAATGGAATGGAATGGAATGGAATGGAATGGAATGGAATGGAATGGAATGGAATGGAATGGAATGGAATGGAATGGAATGGGACAGAACGGAATGAGATGGAATGGAATGGAACAAAATAGAATGGAACGGGACGGAATGGAATGAGATTAATGGAACGGGATGGAATGGAATGGGACAGGATGGGACAGGATGGGATGGAATTGGACAGAATGGAATGGAATGGAATGGAATGGAATGGAATGGAATGGAATGACCAGGGTCTTGGACCTGTGTTTGGAGAGGGTCTTGGGCCTGGGTTTGGAGCAGGCACAGAAGCCGATGGAGGCTGATTGTCCATGAAGGGTGACACAGTGCCCGGGGCAGCAGCTGAGAGGGGGATCTGTGGTCACAGCATGGAATGAGATGGAATGGAATGGAATGGAATGGAATGGAATGGAATGGGAGGAATGGAATGGGATGACCAGGGTCTTGGGCCTGGGTTTGGAGCAGGCACAGAAGCCGATGGAGGCTGATTGTCCATGAAGGGTGACACAGTGCCCGGGGCAGCAGCTGAGAGGGGGATCTGTGGTCACAGCATCCTGCTCAGCCACAGCTCCCAGGGTGTGCAGGGTCTAAGGAATGACAGCTCTATCCCCCAGATGGGGGACCCCAGAGTTTTGGATCCTGGCCTGTTGCAGGACCCTATAGATCCCAGCTGGCTCCAGGGATCAGGCCAGGGGGGGCAGCATGTGCTGAAGTGATGGAGAAAATAAAGGCATAAGATCATTCTGGAATTTGTGAAGCCACATTAAACAAGCTGAGGCCAAGGTGATGTGACTGAGTGTTGTGTGTGTGTGTGAGAGCTGAGCAGKGCTTTGGGCACCTGCCCCTTGAATGCCACCAGCCTTGGACAGCTCAGCTGTGGATGCAGGAGCCAGATGGGCAGTTTGGGGAGTTGGTGGCTTTACCACATGGGGAAATTGTGATGAAGAGTGACCATGAGGAAGACCATGTGGTTGGAGTGCTTCCTCACAGTGGAACTGCCTCATGTCACGGGGTGGGGGGGAACAGTCCCCAACTGGCAGCACTGGAAACCAGGAGCTCCAGCAAGATTTTGCCTGGTTCCTCCAGAAAGTGGCTGAGTTTCCTGTGCTGACCCCAGCTCAGCTGCCAGCACAGCTGRGCAGGAGGAGAGGCTGAGATTCACTCACACACAATCTGATTGTGCCAGGGCTCCGATGACACATTCCCAGGAATTCTTGCCAGCCAAAAGGCACTGCCCTTTGTRTGAGTACCTTCCTGCACACCACAGAGAACACACACACGGGAGTGTGTGCTCACACCTGTGTGTGTTGGAGTGTCACATGTACACATCCTGAGCAGGCACTCGCACCACTCTCTCCATGAGCTGATCCCACYCAACATTGCTGCTGTGTGCCCAGGACACACAGGAACAGGTTGTACAGGCACATTTACACCCCAGCCATGTGTACATCACACACTTCACATCCATGCTGCCACATGGGCGGCACCCACGCTCCCCACACGTGTGCAGCTGTTTCTCAGGGCAGTGCTTTCCCCACCCACCACGGTGTTTGTGACTGCTCTGGATTTAGGATCTGTGCTTCTCACACTTGAGGGGAGCAAGCTGGCTCTGAGCTYGGAACAGAGCTTTTTCCATGAACAGTAAAGCCCTGAGGGCACAGGCTGCTTTCCCAATTTGCTGCCTTCACTGGAAGAGTTTTATCTTTAGCTCTGTTCTTTCACAGCACAGAGGCAAGCCAGTGCTTTGGAAAGCCTTTCCCCTGTGTCTGCTCAGCCGTTCCCATGGAATTCCCCTGTAAGTCACAGCAGCTGCTGGATCAGACACTCTGCTCCACGCAGATGATGAGCAACCTCTGTCATTCCACACTGGTATCCAAGTTATCCTGCCTCATGCCTCAAGGCATCAGCCARCAGGCAAAAGGAGCAGGAGGAGAGWTCCTCATGTTTGCAGTGTCTCRTARTTCAGGGTGCTGTTTGGTTCTGCCAAACCAAGCTCAGATTTGGGTGCCCCTCTAAAGGCTAAGGGTGGCAAACACCAGTGGCACAGATGGTCCTGGAGGCAAAAGGCAGGAGAAAGGGAGTTCAGAGGGGAGTTAGGAAGCAAGAGAAAGGACAGCAAAGGCATGCAGGCATTTTGATGATGCTGGTGAATAAAAGTGCTTCCATGTCTGAGAAAGATACTGCCACTACATGCAAGGAATTCTTTAGGACATAATATCAGAGTAAGGAACATAAAAACATGTAGCTTGTTTTCTTGGTTTGGTAGGCAATTATCTGCCTTGGTGCCTCTGAACCATTTGCAGYTTAAAACCAAACATCTTGGTCTGTTTCACAAGTGGTGGTAAAAGGACTCAGAAATACTCCAGGTGTGCTAACACTGGCCTAAGGAAAGGATCAACTACCAACAACTTCCTGTGCCCCGCATACTTAAAGGAATAAAAACGGTCATTTCATCCCAAAATACTGACTTTTAACAGTTCCACTGAGGAATATAGGTGTCTTATTCATGAGGAACATTTGAAATCTGGGTCTTCAAGTGAGTTCAAAAATAAAATGGTCTTACAGGAAATCCAGGAGAAATAGCTCTGAGAAGATCAMGCTGAGGTGTGAGCTCTTCAGCCTTGCTGAGCTCCAAAGATTCWGATAATTTTAAATCCTTCCGATCCCCCAAACACCCCCACAGAGGTCAGGTGTGGGTTTTTTCTATTTCTAGTCTTCTCTGACAACCTATGATGAAGCTTATGGATATTCCTCTATTATAAARCTACTTTGTGCAATTTCCACAAGATGTCCAAGGTAAATTCAGCTTCGTTAACATCTGTGAGTGACCCACAGCACCAAACACAAGTCAGAGATGAGCYGAGATTTCACCTGTGCCCAGGTGAACCACCCCAGCAGTTAATGCTCTTGGGCAGATCTGCCACATGAAGCACGAGGCATTTAAATCAGATTATAGAGGCTTGTCTAGGGCAGACACTTCTGGCCCTCTAATCATGAAACCCACACTTGTGGAAAGCAAAGAATTCTTCAGTCCTTGCCACAGCCTGGCTGGCTGATGTGTGAATTTGTTGAACAGCAGGAAGAGYGGTGGGGAGCACTGGCAGCAGCCACACAGGCTCCCTCCAGATTTCTGACTCMCCATGTTCATCCTGGCCTTTCTGCCCCCCAGATAATGCAGAGTCACATTTTCTGGGGAGTCCCCTTTACCTCCTGTTTTGTRTGGTAAATGCAGTGGTATTTATGTGGCTGCAAGTTTCTCTTTTGAGTTTACCCAAGCGGGGAGTAATGATGCTAGAGTGGAAATACACTCGTGGTCATCATGTCACGTCACAGGACAATGGTGAGCACCCATGGGCTCCCCAGAGCCCACAGATCCCTGCCAGCCTCTCACAGAGTGTGTCCAGGCTGGGCAAAGATCTGAAAGCTGGATTTTATCCCTCTGGTCTCCATGTGAAACCCCACGAGCTGTGATTGTTCTCAACATACGCACTCTGAATTCTCCAGAGTTTCTGTTGTGGAAAGCACTGCCAAGGGAATCCCCCCCCCCCGTTTTCTTTAAAAGGTCACATTTCCTACGTGGTTGCCCCTTCTTCACACATCAGAAAGTTGAATCATCCAACACAAAAGGCATGTGGTGAGTAAGCTACCTTTCTATGTGAGGAAGCTGGGGACGGCCCTGAGGGGAAGGAAGGGGTAACGTCAGTGAAGCAAGTGGCAAGTGGAGGCTCGGTTTCAGCACGGAGTTCCTTCCAGGAAGATTTCAAAGCAGTTTACCACCAAAAAAAAAAATAAAAATTGTGGCATAGAGAGAGACGTGACTTAAGCTCAGGTCTGCCAGCAAGGCAATGGTTAAAGGAGTATCTCCAGAGCCCATTGTCCTGCCTGGTGGAGCACAAGCACTCAAAACGAGAAGCTTCCTTAGCAGCCTCATGGGAAGAGCTGCGAGAGCAAACGGGCAGYATTTGTTTCCCGTCATTCCTGGGCTTTCCAGGAAAGCTAAGGAAAGAAGTGGCAGAGAGGAAGGGAAAAAGCCAAGCRGAGAAAGACCTTATGCACCCTGCCTTAGAGATGAAGTCTGGCTGCTGGGGTGGGAGGATGCAGCTGGCTTCACACCTGACCTGGCTGATGCTGAGCCCTCTCCAGGGAACATTCCTGCAGGGCAGGAACAGCCCCTCCCGCAGAGCAGCATGCTGAGAGCCAGCACACGGGGAATGGAGCACCCGGGCGTTTGGAGAGCTCCCCGCGCCAAGGGGACAGCAATGGGGAGATCAAGGACTCCCCAACACTTAACTGACTCGATTGTAGAAACTCAGGAGTGCTCTGCAGCTAAGGAGGTGAGATGAGAGTCGAGTCAAATATCTTAAAACTTAGTTTTAAAACTTAGATCATAGCTCAGGAATGACTGGCTTCCACATCTGTACCAAGAGCACCAGGACGTGCTCCTTGTATTAATTTTATACCACATCCTGTTCTCCTATGAGAAATGCTTTTTGTTTCTTTTGTTTTGTTTCGTTTCGTTTTTGGTTTTTTGGTAAGTCCCTGTGAAGCAATTCCCATGCAGTTTATCTCCATGTGGGACCAGCCTAAGGTGAGAACATTGATACCCCTTTCAGATTTTGAAGGTCCTTCCAGTTGGAGCCGAGTGGCAWTTCCTTGCTCTAAAACTCACCTTGCACCTTCCACAATTATTTCTTCCTTTTTCTAAGTTATTATTAATGTTGAGGAAAAAAGCAGAAAAAGATTGAGAGGAAAACTCAGCAGATATCAAAGACTAGRAGATGTAAGGAGAGATAAATGTTTAATGCAATCTTTGCACCATGATGGTGTAACTGATAGTAGTTAGAGTAATTTATTACACAAATGACCAAAAGAACAGCTGTGCTTAGGGCTGGGTTGAATGAAGTGTGAGATTTTCAGTCCTTGGGATTTTCAGTCCTTACAGGTCTCACAACCTATGAGTTGTTCTACCCCTCACATGAAGGGTTGGATTGAAAACAATGTCTTTGCTCCTTTTAACTCAGTATCAGACAAAGAGTCCCACTCTCTTTTGCTCACTGTACAGCCCCGTGAGAGGTCGGACCCAGGCTATTTGCTCAGCTTGGTGCTGCAGCCCTGCAGTGCCAGGAAGCTCTTCTCAGCCAGGCAGAGAGGAAGGATGTGCCAATTTTTCAAAGTGTTTGAACAAAACTACTCTCTTTCTGCACAGAGAACAAAACCTGCTTAGCTGGCAAGCACCATCCTGCCCCCTGCCCCAGGGCTGACCTCCCCGGGCCGCYTGCCTGGAGCTTCCCTGCAGCCAGGGGCTCGGCTGAACCTGGGGCTCGTTTCCATGGAATCCCAGAATCCCAGATTTGCTAAGGTTGGAAGGGACCTCCTGGGATCATCCAGTCCAAACCCCCTGCTCATCCAGAGCAGGTGACACAGGAACAGGTCCAGGTGTGTTTGGAATGTCTCCAGAGAGGGAGGTTCCAACAATCTCTCTGGGCAGCTGTTCCAGGGTTCTGCCACCTCCATGGAAAGAAGCTCTTCTTCATGTTGAGGTGGAACTTCTCGTGTTTTAGTTTATGGCCATGGCTCTTCATCCTGTCACTGGGTACCACTGAAGAGTCTGGATCATCCTCTTGGCACTCACTTGGGAGATACTTATATGCATTAATGGGATCTCTTCTCAGTCTTCTCTACTAAACATACCCATGAGRAGGGACAGGGACCAGCAACAGGGACAGGGACCTCCAGGAGTGCTGTGTCAATTCCTGTGTCCAGTTCTGGGCCTCTCAGTCAAGGAAGAAGACTGAAGGGCTGGAGCATATCTGGAGAAGGGAATGGGGCTGGGAAGGGGCTGGAGCACTCTGGGGGCTCAGCCTGGAGAAAAGAAGGTTCAAGGGGGACCTTCTCACTCTTTAACCCCTGAGAGAGGGTGCAGCCAGGTGGGGRTMAGGCTCTGCTCTCAGGGAACAAGGGACAGGACAAGAGGGAATGACCTCAAGCTGCTCCAGCAGAGGTTGGGGTTATATTTGGATATTATGGAAAATTTCTCCATCAAAAGGGTAATTTGGAATGGACTGCCCAGAGATGTGCTGGAGACACCCKGGAGGTGCTTAAGGRAAGACTGGATGTGCCAACTGGTGCCATGGTCCAGCTGACAAGGAGATGATCAGTCACAGATTGGGCCGGATGGTCTCAGAGATCTTTCCCAACCTAACTAATTCTGTGTTTCTACGATTTAGTCTCTCCTGCCTTGCCTACAGTGAGAGGACCAGTGGGCGTGGTCTCAAAGTGAGACATGGGAGATTCAGATTAGAGATTAGGGGAAAAAAAATAAAAAATCACTGTTACGGTGGTCTGGCATTGGAAGGGGCTGTCCAGTAAGGTGGTGGGGTCACTGTCCCTGAAGGTGTTTGAGAAACATCCGGAACTGCTCCTGGGTGATGTGGTTTTGTGATTACACTGGCTGTGCTGAGTGGATGGTTTGACTTGATCTTAAAGGTCTCTTCCAAACCTTAATGACTCCATGAAGTCATTCTCCACCTTAACTTTATTTTCCATTATAAAGCACATAAAAATTRTGATCGTGTGCATCTATAAACCTTTAACTCCATTACGCAGCAGCACCCTGTGCCTGAACGTTCTTTCACTGTGTTTCCTCAAAGCAGCCGGGCACCTGCCAGGAGGCACAGCCTGGATCTCCTCCAGCAACGGCGCTGCAAAATCGCGATTTCAAGCTCAAGTTCAAAGCGAGCCGGGGGATTTCTGGAGGAAAAAGCAGAGTTTTACCAGAAGATTGTCACTCTGGTTAAAAGAAGCTCTGCCTGCCAGAGCTCAAGGCGCGTTGGCACACGGCTCGGAGGCACCTGGAGGTGCGGCGGGGATGTGTGTGCAGGGCAGGGGGTCGGGCGGTATTCTCCCGAGGGTCCCGCTCGGCGCCCCGGGCCCGCCGCTCCCGCCATTTCCTGTGAGGGGCCGGGGCAGGGCGGGGCCCGCGCTGAGGGCGGGGCGCGCGCGCGTCACGCGCCGGGCGGGA
>CADDXX010000141.1:365810-401171 GCA_902810485.1 Alauda arvensis
CTGGGGGGACTCCGCCTGAAGAACAGGACGCTCAGGGGTGATCTTATCGCTCGTATCGAAAGGACSTTGTAGCCAGGTGGGGGTCGGGCTCTGCTCCCAGGGAATAGGATGAGGAGACAGTCGTAAGCTGCATCAGAGGAGGTGTATGCTTGACATTAGGAAAAATTTCTTCACTTGGGACACGGGAATGGGACCCAGGGAGGTGGTGGAGTCACTGTCGCTGGAGGTGTTAAGACTGGACGTGGCACTTGAAGGCAAGTGTGGTTGACAGGGTGGTGTTCGGTCATAGGTTGGACTGAATGATCTCAGAGGTCTTTTCCAGTCTAATTGATTCCGTGATTCTGTGATTTCCTGGTAATGCGAGTGCAGTAATGAGCGGTAATGGATGGGGGAAGATGCACCTGGAAGTGTGTGAGGAGGAGCCCAGCCCTGTGCTCTCAGCTTTTTGCTGCAGTGGAAGAATCGCTGCCGTTGTGCTGGAAACTCGGCTGACACATCAATTAACAGCAACCCGCAGGCAGAGCCTCTCTTCATAGATGCTTTGCCAAAACCTCCACACATGGTTTGGGGGAGTAGTGGACGCTTGATTTCACTGCTGTCATCCTGACTTCACTGGTCATCCTCGCTCATTTTCTCTCTTATCTAAATTGCTCGTTGGATTTTCGGTTTGGACTGTGTAATAGTTGGACAAAAATCTTAATGAAGTTTCTCAAAATAGCAAAGTGTTGCCAGACCCAACCACTGAAAATCCAGCATTTCTCAAAGATAGTTGTTTTACAAATCTGCTTCTGAATCAAGGCTGGAAAAACTGCTGATAGCAGTCAAAGGCAGTAGAAATCACAAGTGGGTGTGTCACCCAGGTTAAAGTTTACTATAAAGCTAGGTTGTACTYTGTGGAAGTCTACACGTAGGAACTGCACATCTGTCTGGGAGRCTGTTTTCATGCAGTCACAGATAGGTTTGACAGATACCTGCCTTTGTCAGAGAGAAAARCCATGGGAAGGGAGTGAACCTTGACAGAATGCTTTAGCACTGAATGAGTACGTTACTGTCCAGTCACTTGTTGCCACATCTTAATTTCCTTATATCTCTTTCCATGCCTTCACATTTCTGGAATTTTCTTTTTATTTTTTTGTCAGTAAATTTACTTCTAGAAATCATTTACCTTACCATTATGAGCACAGTGGGTTTATATCATTCAGAAGGACTTTAAAAAGAAGTTTAAAATACTCTTTTTCTTCTAGAGAATATTTACCRAAACAACCACAGAAGTGCAGGGAAGCCTTTAGTTGATACAACTCCTTCTGCACTTAAGCTACAGAAACATGTTTTTAGCAAGTGCAGTGATTTTAGTACGTGTCTCAGTCTCTCTGAAAATATGAAAGGCAATGATAGAAATACTCTAAGTGATAGAGATTCTTTGTATAATTTGATATAACTGGATACCAAGTTKGTAAGAGCACAAAAGCTAGAGAACCTTAAAGCAAGCCATCAGGTGGTTTAACATATTTTGAAATAAACTTTTATTTATTAAAATGGAAAGTATTGAAAATACTTCATTATGTACTCAAGTACAAAAGGAGTTTCGCTTTTGCCAAGAGAAATAGTTTAGTAGCGCAGGTTGGAATAATGTAGTAATTAAAAATAACACTTTTCCAAGAGTTCAACTTGCACTGTATGTATAATCCTGTTGATCATGGTCATGTCCTTGAGATAGCAGATCTGGGGTTTGATGTTACCTGCAAATGCAGTGGTTCGAGTCAGTTTTTTGGGCGCCTCCTGATTCCCCAGGGGTGCAATCCTATTGAGCTCTGTGCAGAGTAGCTGCATTGTTCGCCTCTCTGCRCCTCTGGTGAAACAGTAGATGCTGAGAAACTCTGCTCACAGTGCTCTTCCTTGTCACTGCAGGCGTGCGAGTCCTCGTGGACGCCAGAGAGAAACTCCATATCCCTTGGGGGGACCCTGCCAACCAGAGCAACGGGGACAAGGTGATGGCTTTCGACACGCGCGCGGTCACCGTGGTGCAGGGCATGGTGGAGACCGGCGTGTTTTTGGACTACCTGCCGGCCATCCGGGCCCTGTGGGCAGACAGCGGCATCCAGCACGCCTACGACAGGCGCAGGGAGTTCCAGCTGGTAAGATCTGGCCTCCAGTGTCTCTGAGTGCCCCTGTGTGATGTTGTTCCTGCCTTGCTTCTCTGTGGAACGCCCACCCAGCCGCTTCCGTGTGCGTTTTTTGGTTGACTCTTCCTCTGTGGTGTTGCACGCAGCTGCTTTTGGCTACTTCCCCCCCCCCCTCCCTTTTTTTTAATAATAATGAAAGAGATTCTGACGTAATCGTCCTCATTTCATATGTGGGAAAGCTGAGGCATTGAGGGCTTTTAAATTTTATAACAAAGCTGGTACCTGCACACTGTTTTTACCATACGATGATTACCATTCTTTTATTAACTGGTGCATCAACTTGAAAAACCAAGCTGAAAAAAAAATAAAAAGGTTTGCAATAGACAGGCTTAATGGTAATGTGATTTTTTAGGAAAAGATATGCATGGGTTAATGAGAAGAATTTAAAAACCACTCCCTTCTCTATTGCAGTTTGAGCAATCTAGCAAACATTCCCTCTGTATACTTCCTGTTTAGTTTTGAATGTCTGTGTTAATACTCATGTAATGAGATTTTTGTTACATTGGAGTTCTCAGCTGAAGATGGAATACACAGTTTAGTAGTGGGGTAGAGACAGAGTATACAATTCAGTAGTGGACTTAGAGAGGAAAAAGAAACCTCTTGATTCTTGAGCTGCAGCTTGAAMTGTCTGTGACAGCTGAACTCCCTTTGCTCCATTCCCATGCAAATGCTGCTAAAAGAAATGAAAAGTTTGAGTTAAATCTGATTGTTGGTTCATAGACTTGTGTATGCCATTGGCATAGGGTTTTGTGGGGGTGGGGGCTGAGAACCTTAAAATAGATTAAATCTGTTCTTGTAGGTCTCTCAAACATAAGTGGCTTTGTGTTTTTATGTCTTAAAAATAACCTTTGTGTTAGTGTGAATCCAAACAATAGTTCATGATGTCTCCTGTTGAGCTATTATGAATGGTTGTATAATCATAGCCTGACTTAAAGAGGTTGTGTAAATATTCTATAAATATGTATTGCCCTGATCATGGAATGTCTTCTGGAGATTGCAGAATGGGCAGGTGCTGCAGTGGCCTATCACCTGCCCAGCCCTGGGCTGAGCTCTGTAAATAAGTTCCTAAGGAGACCTGTTGCTCCTTGAGTTTCACCTTGAAGAGTAATTGCYCTTCTGTAGGCAAGATTCTGGTGCAGATGTGACTTGCAGTGGTGTAATTCCTGTGCTGGAGGGATCTGCTCTAAAATCTGTTCAATAAAACAGTTTTGTCATTGATTAAACATGTTTAGTGACTTGAGGCTGTGTAGCAGAGGGAAGGGAGCAATTACTGTTCTGTCATCTTGAGGCTCTGGGAAGTGGGTTCTTTCCAAAACYGAAACATGTGCAGAGTTTCACTTTGAGTGGGTTGTGAAGAATTTGTTCTTCTGAACCTTATGGAAAAAAAGCTGTTGCTTTCTTCTGTAAATCCCTAAATCTGTGTAATCCTCTGCAAAAAATATCTATTTTTCATGTTGTGCTTTAGGCAGAACTCGGGARTATATTTTAGGTGCCCTTAAAACTTGAGTGCTGTCCTAATAATTTTTGAAAGCAAGGTAACTCCTTTATTTGTACTTAAATTACTTTATTTCCTAAATCCTTTCAAAGTCTCAGCTGGMCATATTTATGCCAAGTTATAAACATGAAGGAGAAAAAAAAAAGGCAGCTGAATGATGTCATTGTGTTGAGTGCAGGCAGTGTGATCTGTGCTGGCCAAGCATGAAGTCTCAGTTTTACCCCAGGAAGCTTCAGCTTCAGTTCTGCCAGAGCTCCATGTRGGTGGCAGAACAGAGAGGAGCTCCTGGAGCAGTGTGGATTCCTGCTGTACCTGCTCCAGGCTCTGCAGGAGAGTGTTCAGAGAGCTCAGCTCTGTGCTGGGACAAGAARGGAGGACACAAATGGTTAAGGAGGGAGTGACAGGCGTGTCCCGGTCAGGAGGTAGAGCAGGGGGAAGTTGGGACAGACACAGACAGTTCAGGCGTGTCAAGTACTGMCTCTTGAAGTGAAGGCTCCAGACTAAAAATTTATAACACTGCAGAAGGGTGAAAAAGAGGAAAATACTGCTCTGCTTCCAGTTTGGCTAGTTGTGGCAAAAAAAACATGATGAGAGATAGCAGGAATCATTAGATGAGTAGGAGAGWGTGAAAAGTGGCACCAAAAGAGTATAAAGCACTGACATGGTAGAGGAGCATTATTGGACTGTTCTGCTCCAACTTCTTTTCTGACTGTTGAGTGAATTTTAACTTTTCACTGGGCTGAGAAACATGGCTCACACTRAGAGAGCACAGGCAGAAACACTGGGGAAGGGTTTGCCATGGGAAWATGACACTTTGGGACAGAGGTCCCAAATGGAAATGGAAAATGGAGCAGTGATGGGTAAGGAGTGAAAAATGTCGAAATGTACATGTAAATTCTGGAGGAAAGGCAGCATGTGTAGTGTAGAAGCCATTTGTAGCTTGGGCAGGTAGGAAGTACACACAAAAAGGGTTTAAGACTAAAGTTTCTGCAAGRATATGGTTAAAACTTCAGTATATATGTACTTTTGTGAGGGCTTGTTAAGCTGCTCTTGTTTTTTTCCTTTTTCTCCAGAATCTTTTACTGGTGATGTTGGGAGCCTAAGGAAACAATGTGATCTTTTTATAGCAGCAAAAAAAAAAAAAAAAAAAAAAAANAAAAAAAAAAAAAAAAAAAGAACTTGGTTGTATTTTAATGGAATTAAGAATCAGCATTTCCATGTCTAGTTCACTGGAGTGTCCTTCCTCATTTTGTTAACTCAAGTGGTCATGGGATAGCCAATATGATTTATTTTCCTTGGTTTAAAAATAGGGGCCTTCTGGCCACTAGCAGCAGCATTTATGAAAATTCATTAGGTCATGCTTGTGTAGTGCTTTAAAACTGGAAAGAGCTAATTACAGCTTAGTGCAATGTGTGCCACTTCAGTGCTTCCCAGGTGATTAATGTTCTAATCCCTCACATTTTATTACAAACCAAACTCATTCAGGTGATTGTTCTGCACAGGTAACTGCAGACTGTCCTGGCTCTGTAGCTGAGGCAGTTGTGGAGATTCTGGTCATCCTCAGGCTTCCTCTCTTCAGCCACCAGGCTGTTTCTCCTCTGGCCTCYCAGGTGGCTGCAAGGATGAGTTACAGATCAGCCCCTTCTGACACCTCATTAACATTTCACATTTCCCGTTGTCGCTGCTTGGTTTCCGGTAAAAATCTCCTGAAATGACTTGGATAAACACAGCCATTCTGTTCATTCTGCAGCATGCAGACTGACTTACCTGGCCATTTCCTGCCTSTTCTGTGTGTGCTGCTGAGTGTTCAGTGTGTGGCTGTGAGGSTTTGCTGTTCTCCTGGAGCTTTGCTCCCAGGCACTGGCAGCTGAGCAGCGTTTGCTGCTGTGGAACACTGAGCAAGGCCCTTGTGAGTAAGAGCATTCCCCTCTCATGTCAGTCATTTCTTGARCTTGCTGTGAGAGCTGTTAACAGAGAAGCATTTTGAAGTATTCTCCAGKAGTGTACATGTTCTCTGAGAATGGRAGAGTGTGATGAGGGYGGAGTTGCTCACATGTGTGATAAGCTTTGAATGTGTCCAGGGTTTGTTCTTGCTAGAGGTAACTTTTGGGTGGGTTTTGATCTTTGTTACCAGCAGTTGTTGATCTTCAGACAGATACCTTTTGCCCTACTTGCAAGTTATACTGGATGTTGTTGGGTATTTTTAAGCCAGAAAGCTGCAGAGGAAGAGATGACACTTAATTTTTGTCCATATTTGCATAGAACTGCASACACAGATGATACAGGAAGGATTATAGGATATGCACTCACCTCTGGATCACAACTTTCTCTGTGACATGTCTGCAAGTGYTAGATCAGATTATAGAAGACAGGAAAAGGCGTGTTCTGCTTGAAGTTATAGTGGCAGCTTTGTAGCAGCTTCCATGCAGCATTTTTCTGTTGCAGAGTAGTTTTGGCAAGTGTTGTTCAGTTTACTGGGAGATTGTATTGTATTTTGTCTTATTTTGCTTGGGCTTTTCATGGTTCTGTCTGAATATTAGTGGGGCTGTTGTTCACACAACCTTAATTAAGCTCTACTGAAAGGATGARTCCTCAAATGAACACTGCAGAATATTAGGAAATTTTATTGTTCTTTCAGCTGCTCAGGCAACACATCTTGAAATGTGCCTGATTAYAGAGCACGATCCTGCAGAGGTCAGTTGTGTGTGAAGCCAGGCTAAGTTGCCAGATGTTGAGGTCTTCCCCTCTTGGAGGGTGGATTCCCATCATCTGGGACAGCTGTGAGTGCACAAAGTCCCTCTGAAGGCACAAGTGTAGAGCCTGAAACAGGACTGTCTTACCTGGCATTCATTAAAGTGGCTGCATTGTGTCTGTAACTGGGGCTTTCAGAAGCCTTGCAGCAGCTTCTGCAAGGTGTTGGTTTTCCTCCCAGTGATCATCTTTAACCTCCCCACACCCCTACACTGGGAAGTAGCCATGGCTTTCCCCTAGGATCTCCTCTTGGATCTGAGATTGGGTGTTCAGTTGTCCCACTCTGCTTGAAGGGTGCAGGAGTTGCTTCTGTTGGGRCATGACTGAGTGCATGAACTGTTGGGAGAAGGTTTCTGAGACTGACARGGGAATCTTCATTGCAATCATGAGATCCAGTCACCCACCATTTCTCTGAACATTGACTATTTGGGTATTTAATCACATCATTCAGAGTTAGTTTATTGAAATATAGTGTTGCAATTACTCTGACTGTTGCTTAAATTTCAGTGTGGAAACCCAAAAAAACTGCTGCTTTATATATGTTGAAATATGAACAACATATAAAGTTTCTTTATATTATTTTGTTATTATTTTATTATTATTTATTGATTGGGGAAAGTTATTGCCCCTTTCCCCAGTCAATACTCTGGCAAACATCAGATCACAGTGTACAGTGAACATGACTCCTTAAAGCCCTTGGAAAAGGCTCCTTGCCATCTCTTGGCCTTAAAGTGAAAAGGATTTATCAAAGATTGTTGCAATAACTATGGAAAGAAAAGTGCTTTACAGATTTATACTTTAAAATGAGCCAGTCAAATCCTCAAAAGAGACTTGGATATTTTGAAGATTTGCTGTTTTTCCAGCCCCAGTGACAAGATTATGCTGGTTTTTAGTTGGTATTAATAAGACTCCTTACAGGGATTAACTCTAGAGTCCAGCAGTAGAGGGTTGAGTGTCCTTACTCCAGGTTTGTGGCCAAAAACCCTTCAGTGTGTGCCAGTGCTTTGGTAGTGGGGATTGACTGTAATATTTCAGTCAGGCTGAATGATCTTCAGGTGACTTATACTAACTTRACACAAAGTGCCATTTTTGATAATTTTCCAAGCTGGGATTAGGATTTSTGTTTCAGCCTCTGAGAGCTGAAATGCTGTTTCTGGGACTGCCTTCTTCCCTTTCCACCACTCTTCYTTTCCTGCCTGGTGACTATTCTTGTTAGCAGCAAAATGTTAAAGTGTTTGGAGAGTGGACTGGTCTTGTATTGCCAGTTGATGCTGGTCTGGTTTTACTGGAGAAAATCTTTGCCATATGTTTTTCAGAATGTTGCTATATTTATTTGGTTTTTTTATATTTTTTGTTGCTATTAAGCATGAATTGAGAGGTTTTTCAGCAGGAGCTATCTTGATGTAGGTATGTTGTGCCAGACCAAAGCAGGATGAGTTATCTTCCAGCCAGGAATGCTTTTGGAGTCCTATATGCTACACTTGGCTTGTAAAAACCTGTGTTTTCTGCATGGTTTCAGTGCARTCTCTGAGGATGGAATTCTTAATTCAGATTCAATCCAGATATTGAGTTRCCTGGTCTAGTGGAAGGGTCCCTGTCCATGGCAGCAGGTTGGAACARGGAGATCTSTAAGGTCCCTTCCAACCCAAACCATTCTGGGATTGTGTGATCTGTTTATGGGGAACCACTGTTTTTAAAATGCAGACTTGCACAATGCACTGTGGGAGCAGAGGGATGTGTTCTTATACATATTCTGTGTGCARCAAGTTGTGTTGTGTTGACAGTCATGTGCCTTAGTTTCCTAAACATTTTGTTGCAGAGGACTAGAAGGTGACCTACTTCTTGCAAAAAAAGAAAGGGAATTCTATAACCAAGCTGTGGTTAAATAAATCTAAAATACRAGTGCCCTTCTGAATATGAATATTCACATGTTGAGTGTGAGAACCTCTTCTCAGCAGGTTGTTTAAATCTCTGCAAATGTGTTAGAGGAGCTTTTGCTGCTTGTGCTGTGCAGTGTAACGTGAGCCCTTGGTACAGACACTCATTCCAGGCTCATTTCCGTGCTCTCCACTCACCTGCAAGGTGTTTGTTACGTGTTGGTACCTGCWGAGCTGTCTCATTACAGCCTCTGGAATTTAAGCAGCAGTGCCTGCACCATTGTGTGTCCAGTTAGAAATGACTTCCTGAGCACARACCCTGCACAGTCCCAGCACTCAGAGCAATCTCCATGCTGGCAAAAYGTGTGGTATGAATGCAGTGTCATCTTCCATGAGTGTTCTGCACCTGAGGCATGAGTAGAGAGGGATCTTCATGTGTAAATAAAGGATCCTTCAGGACTGAGGTGCCATGGCAGAGGCAGTGCTGGTTTGTGCTGTTGTTCCCTAATTTCAGTTTTCTGGAACAAGGCTTCAGCCTTAGGGCCTGCTCTCACCAAGCACATATTATACCTGGCTTGTACTGGGTSACTGTTTTGGCTCTGTGTTGTCCCAGACTTCAGGTAATGGTGAATGCTTTGGTATCCTCTGGGTTCAGGCCACACCTCTTACACAGAACTAGCAAAGGGATAGGAAACTTCAGCTTGTAGTAGCTGAGGAAGTTGCTTAAGAAAATGTGAGAAAACCCAAGTGCAGCTGACCTCACTATGTAAGAAAAGCAAGAGAATAACTGGAGCTGTGGGAAAGCAAGATAATCTCTGTGCCAGCATTGTGTCTGCTGGCACTTTTCTTTGCTAAGGATCTGAATTATCAAATTCAGAGGGTGCAGAACTTGCCCTTTTACAGAATAACAWGCTGTATACTCACAGTGCTGATGGAGGCTGCCTGATACCAAGTGGTATCTTGTATTACTCTGGAATATGAAGCCTTTATTTATATCTTAAAGGTGAATAAATGAGTCATAGAACACAATATTAGTTAACTTGGTAGCTTCAAACTGTAAATAAAATGTATTTAATTCAAATAAAAAGCTCAATAATCCTGGAGACTAACACTTATATTTTATCCTGGAGTTGCCTGATGGGTTGAATTTCAATAGTGATAAAGAAAATGTTTAAGAGTACATCAGCAGCTAAAGAAGTCCTAAATTACTTCCAGTATCTTCTCCACTCTGTATTAACAAGAAACATCAGGTAATAGAGCTGGAAAAGTTGAGGAATTTTAAATCCAGAAAACACCCTGAATTATCATCACAATAACTGACAACAACTGCTTCAGAAAAGAAAATTTTTGAMCAGTAGTAGGGAGTGAGCTGCCTTTTACAGCACACAATTCACTGTACCACCTTTCCATCACAGGCATTCCTGCCTTAAATYTCTTTTCCTTCAATCTCCTGAGTTAGTAAGTGAAATATCATGCTTCTCTTCAGAGATTAACCAAGGACCTGAAAAGACCCCAAATCCTTTTTCTGGATCAAGGGTACAGGAATGTGTTAGTACTACATGAGTTTCTGTTTCTTTTTCCTTTGGGGAAAAGATGCTGGGGAAATTATTTTAACCAAAATGCTGGCATCTCGGCAGCCAGCCTGGGAGCACTTCTCTCTTTGGGCACATGATGATATTTTATCACATGATGATATTTTATCACTGGTGACCAAATCAAGAGGATGCAGAATTTCCAGGGGTGGAAACAGTGCACTGGTACCATCTGTATTTCARAATAYCTACACAAAATTGTGGGGRRAAAAAAAGTAATGCAGGRTGATTACTGAAGTTTTACATGTGAGTGGTATTGGGACCTTTAATTGGTTTCAGTAGCAAAGTTACATAGTTGCTTTAGTAATWTATATTTCTTTCTAGTTTTAGTTAATTTATAGTATGAAATGTTTTCAGCCTCTTGCTGCTGTTTAGGGAGTCTTGTGTACTTAACTGTTACTTTGAGCTCTTTTAGACACAGCTTTTAGTAGTTTTTTAAAACACCAATATTCAGCTAATAATACAAGGTAGGTCTTTCACTAAACCCAGTAAATTATCACAGCATCTTGTCAGATAGTTTGGAACAAGAGCTGGTTTATGAGTGCATCACTGGCTGCAAACAGAAATACCAGAACTTAATGGAAATGGATTCTTTTGATTGGGACAGAGGAAGGAACTAAAAAGCATTTGGTCATCTGGAGTTCTCATGAGGCTGAAATAGGAACCAAATGTACTTTAAAACTGAATCCTAGAGAAATGCATTGGGATCCAGTTCAGGGCTCTGACTTTGAAATGCTGTGATTTAGTGCAGAGTTTATGCAATAATGGACTTTTTAAGCATCTTCAAGTTGAGTATGGCCAGTTTTAGTGCTGATACATTTCCACAYGCCAAATATTTGTCATGTTTTTGGGAGCCTTTGCTGGTCTTGTACAACTTGGAAAGCAAGTGAAGCTCTAAATGATGGATGGCAGATYTGCAGACTCACCACTGCTCCAGCATTAGATTAAATGCAGTTGGAGTTGCAAACACATGAAGTCATGGAGCCAGTGGGTCAGTGCTCTGAAAGAAGAGCAAATGTTTACAGTCTGGTTCCAGTCTGTTTTGTGTGCAAAACATCTGAGGTTTATAGAGATGCTGCCCAGAGTGTAAATAGTAACTGGGAGGTGGCAGTTTCTCCTTGGCCAGTGCATGTTTTCATAGGATTTCTGGGTCTGTGTGTTCTGGGACTTGGAGGATTGATTTCATCAATGAAGTTTGAAAATCTTCTGCAAAGTATTGTGTCTTTCCTAAACTTTGTGGAAGAGGAGTTTGGGTTGTAAATACTTAGGGAGGGAGTAAAAAGACCTTTGAAGAAACAAAGTGCACCTGATSCTTGCTTTCATGGATTAATTTCTGTTCAGGTTCTGGCAAACAGCAGCCTTTTGKTTGGATGCTCTGGGTCTGAGATGTGTCCTGTGTGCCAGTTCATGTGTTCCTCAGCCTGGCTCTGATCTCCAGAAGGGGCTGCAACAGCCTTGAGTTTGCTTCCTGTTTGAAAGCATGGTGGTCCTAAGGAAAATCATGGAATCACAGAATGGTTTGGGATGGAGGAAACTTAAAGCTCATCTTGTTCCTCTCCCAACCTTCCACTATCCCAGGCTGCTCCAAGCTCTGTCCAGCCTGGCCTTGGACATTCCAGGGATGGGCCAGCCACAGCTTCTCTGGACAGCCTGTGCCAGGACCTCACAAGGAAGAATTTATCCACTCCAGGATTAATKCTGTGGACTCCAAGGGTTTTTCGTTATTGGAAGGAGGCTCAGCTGTTTCTAGAACATGTCACATCCTGGTTTTCAAGCAGTCTTTGAGAATCAGAAATTCAATAGCATTGGTGTGGAGAAATTGTAGTTTTATAGGTTTAGTGGAATGCTGTTTCCTACCTAAAAGCTGTAGTGAATTTGCATATTTTTTTAGCAATTAAGAATCCTGCAATTAAATTCCACCAGGAGAGTGGAGGGATACCTAACTAAGAAAACTGAAATGGATTTCTTCCCTCTTAGGAAAGTAATTGAAAACTGCAACACTTTGCTCTGTGGTATTCTGGTATGCAGATTAGCTTCTTTTTAGATCTTAAGGATATTTTAATTAATTTGATTGGAGTGGCAGGGTATATATGAAAGTGTGTAAATGCTCTGCTGATGGGAGACAATCTGAGTGTGAGTTATGTGAGTCTGGCACTTTGGAGGGAGAGCACTGCTGAACTGAGTGCAAGAAGGAGCAGCAGCTGATGCTGGAGCCTTGTTTGGAGTATTTAGATCCAGGCTGGCTTGGTGACATCCTTCTGTCACTCTCAGGGCATGGCAGATGTCCCCAGCTTGCAGGTGCTGCCAGGAGGTCACAGTGCAGGCCCTCAGGTTGGCGTGCTCTGTCTCCCCGCATTTGTTATCCACATTTTGAGAATTATGGATTAATTGGATTACACAGTAAATAGGGGATAATAGATTAAAGGGATATTATTGGATTAAACCCCTTCTTAAACCCCTCACCTTTCTTTGTTAATACTGTTATGCAAGGTAAAAATGTCAGTCATGAAATAAACTTGGTGTGAGTTGAGCACCCTCCAACCAAATTGATCCAGCTGTTGCAAACATGAAGTCTGCTCTGCCACCAATTCTGCTTTACAAAAGATGGCTTCTRTGAGTCAGGAGTTGAACCTTTCCTTTTTTTCAGGACAGCTGCTCAGTGTGTGTGACCAAACACGAGGCAGGTTTCACTTCTACCCTGTGTGATGGCTCTGAGAAAAGGCAAACGTRGAGAGCACTGAAAAGGGGAAATGGGGCTGTGCTCTCAGGGCTGAGCTCAGCTCTGACGCATTTGTGATGTGCATTGATGAGGGGCTGCTTTATTGTGTGCTCCTGCATTAGCAACTGTGCCTGAACTCTCTGTTCCTGCAAAGAAACAGGAATTCATCCCCATGTGCTGAATTTTATCTCTGGAAATGGGCAGATCAGGTTTAAATGACTATTCAAAGGGTTGAGCTGGARAGAAAGGAGCTGGGAGATGTGAGATGTCTGGTCCTGACACACATTATCTGTGCTTCAGCCCTTCTAAAGCTGCTTCCACAGGCAGCAGTGCCATTTTCCAGCAGTTTGCCCTTTGGTTTTGGAGAGTTTGGGATTAGTTTCACATGGGACAGTTGGCTGCTCTGCACATGGCCACAGTAATGCTCATGTGGGCATAAATGGGGACTGCTGTGCTTTGGCCATAATTAACACTTAGAGAAAGGAAACCTCTCGCAGGGAAACGTGCTTTGTGTTGGTGCACACTCAAATATTTTGACCCCAATTTGCATTATGAGAAGTAAATACACTACTGCTTACCTGGGCCTTTTCCCCCAGATACCTTCAGCACCATYATTAAAAATTAGCTATTGCATATTCTTATTGTAAACTTCCAGAATGCTGCTATCACTGCTTGAAGAGTGAGTATTAAATCAAATATTAGAGCATGGAATGGCAATTCAGAAATAAATAGTTTCCCCTCACCTTAGGAGATACCAATCAAGTTGCTGGATTGCTGCTATAAAACAGTGAAAGTATGTTTTTAAAGTTTAGCTCCTTGAGTAAACAGGTTATAGGTATGAATGTGGGGAAGTTTTGTCCTAGTCTGTTGACTGGGGCATGTTTGAAAGAGGAATCCTCTTCAAAAAGCACTGGGAGGAGTGAAAGGAAACTGTAGAAACCTGAAAGCTGTGAAGGAACCAAGATTGTTTCCTTTACCTCCAAGTCTCCAAAGAGCCCAAACCAGTTGAATGTCTCAACATGAGACTTGGTTAAACCTGCTGGTCTGACAGTCAAGGCAGTTGTGGATTTGAGCTCATTACTGTAATTAGGATATGCATTCATGGCGTAAATGTATCATCTGGATCATCTCCCTCCTTTGTGTCATGCTGCAGATATTCCCTGCTTGGGTGGAGGAGGTTGTGCCCTCTCATCTCCCTTCCACTGGGAATCTGCATTGATTGACTTGATTGAAACATTTCTCCATTCATTATCCCTCTGTTTATTACTGGCATTTCAGAAGACATCTGCTRAAACTTCAGTGGCAGCAGTATTGATTTGTAGTCAGTCTTCTTTTAAATCAGCTTAGGTGGGGTGGCAAGGAAAAAAAGGTTGTTAGAGATTCTTTGCTTTGCCAAAATCCTCAGATGTGGATTTGCCTGGATTAAGCCCCTAACAGAAAAACACCCTGTACATAATGAAGTGTCCAAGCATTACTAGGGTGCTGTAAAATGCACAGTTTTCAGACTCTGCTTATTTCTCCATCATCTTCCTTCAAGCTGGTTCTCCAGTGTTATGGATGGTTTGGTTTGCATATTTAGGCAGGTACACACCAGCCTAAAAACACTGCAGTTACCTGTTCTTATTCTAAACTAGGCTTGTAAAAAAAGCTTATTTATGGTGGTGTTTTTGTTTCTTGTGTTTTTGTGGGTTTTTAATTAAATAAAATAGGAAACACTTGTTTTTCTTTCTCGAGAAATTCAAGTAAGGTCAGGAAGAGAAAATGTTTAGTGATTCTTAAAGTTGTAATATGGAGCTACTTAGTTATATCTCCTGTTTTCTTAAAATATCTGATTTATTATTTCAGATACTTAATAAGCCTTGTCAGTTCAGTATGTTCCACTGAACTTGCAGCCAAACCTAGATGGTTTGATAAATTGTTTCTTTCTTTAAACCTTGTGATGACTAAATCTTTATTTGATGCTTTTTCTCTATCCCTTTTTTCTTTTTTAAGCAATTGCTAGTGGAAAAAATGCAGTGTCCCTGATCCCCTTGAAGAGCTAAAAAGCCATTTGGCTATGCTAAGGTTTCAGCAAATCATATTTAGATTGCTGACATTGTTTTCATGGAAACCAAATAAATTGGTGCTTCCTGGGTTTAAAGATGTGTTCATCTGGTGTGTATTTCATGTAGGTTGTTTTTTTTTTTTTCCCTTCCCTCCCCCAAAAATATTTTTGTGGTTACTTTGCTTTAGGCAGTGAGCAGACAGTGATCTTTGTGCTGTGTTTTGCTTATCAAAGATACCTGCTCTGGTTTTACTGCAGATGACCACAGCAGCACGTGTTGGCCTACAACTAAATGACCAACTCTGCTGTCACCATGTCTTTCTGCAAAGAATGGATTATAAAACTGGAGAKATTTCATTTAACAAGCAGTTMCATGCAAAGTTGTAGGGGAAGCTGTTGTGGTAATGTYRGGCACCTTGATAGGAGTAAGATTTCAGTGTTTTCTTGTRCATTTRTGATGAAGYGACTTGRCTCTCTCAGRGAGGATCACARGGCTCCAGGAGGCACAGGCTGGTTTGACTCAAACCTTTCTGAAAATGGAATAGTTGACAGTTATGAATAAAGTTACTTAACAGTCAACTTCCTGTGGTTTTTACATGCATTTCTGAATCAGGAGGAGGCTGAAGGCCACAGCTGAGATGTGGATATTCCATCTGAACRAAAAAGGGCATCTTTCTCAAGCATTCAAAAGGGACTGCTTAAAAATCCTGTATCCTGATATAGATTAATGAAGTTTTAAACACCCTCCTCTAGCACCAGAAGGTCTTTGAAGCTGATGTGTGGGTTGTTCATTCTGCTGTATTGGGGTGTGCTCAARTTGGCTTTATTGCAGTAGCTCAGGATTCATTTGAGATGTGTGCCCAAGCCTGTGCTGGGYTTTGTCCTTGTTTTTGCCTCTTTGGGCTGTACTTGAAGTGCAGGAGAGGGAGGTGGGATGGGGATGAGCTGGGCTCCATGGCAGGGTTGGTTCCTGCAGTGTCGTTGCTGGCCTCTGCATTTCCAAACTGCTCAGCTGTACAGATCACTTCARAGGGTTMATCTRCAYTTAAAAAAGARGTTTCACCTGTGACTGGTTTGAGRCAATCACACAGAACCATGGAATGGTTTGGAGGGACACCTGCCACTGTCCCWGGTTGCTCCAAGCCCTGTCCAGCCTGGCCTTGAGCATTCCCAGCTCTGGGCAGCCTGTGCSAGTGGCACAGAATCCTCAAAGTAAAGAATTTCTTCCTAATAACCAATCTAAACCTRCTTTCTGTCAGTGTGGAGCCATTCCCCCTTGTCCTCTCTCTCCAGACCCTTGTAAATAGTTTTTCCATATTTCCTGTATGCTCCTTTCAGGTATTGAAGGCCACARTTAGATGACCCCAAAGTCACCTAGGTTCCCTTTTCCAGGCTGAACATCCCAATTCTCTCAGCCTTTCCTGGCAGGAGAGGTGCTCCATCCCTGTRATCAACTTGCTGGCCTCCTCTGGACTCCCTCCAACAGGTCAAGGTKCTTCCTGTGCTGGGGGCATCACTGTATTTTTAGCTAATCTTTAAATTTCCATCCTATGTACTCACAGAACGTGGGTGTGAAGGCAGCAGGAGTGTGATGGAGAGCTGTGGGGGTTTCCATGGGGGCAGATCCTTCAGCTTCTCATTTCTGTCTGCCTTTTGCCCTTGGTGTGGCTCCTTTGTGGCGTGACACCACAAATTGATTGCTAAGCAGCCACGTGGCAGGGCTGGACATGGTGAGCCACACTGGAGTTAGTGGGACAGACTGGGGAAACCCAGTTTCTTTTTTCTAGTCATTTTGGGTAAACCAGAGAGTTTACAGTTTGTCAGAGGGGAAATTTTAGKTGACAGCTGTTGAATACAGCTATTTATGGTCACTGTCATGGATGTACTGAGTGGGATCTGGTTCTCCATCTACCAAGAAAAAGCAGTCTAACACAGAGGCTGTCTTTGGGGCTGTTGTTGTATAGGGATGTGAATGGATCCTTTTCTAACTGATTTTTAAAAATAGATGTCATTARGGCTTTCCTTGGTTGTTGTGTACTGAGTTTTTCAGTGTTTCTTTTCATTGTTGGATAAAATAAAAAAACTTCATCCTTTGGGGATGGATTGAAGCTTGGCTGCTTTGTAATGCTGCCTCTTTGAAACTTGTTTAAATGGGTCAAAACTCTCTGGTTCTCCAGTAGTACAYTCTGATAATGATCTGTTCAGGGAGGTAGTTTGCTGTTGAAGTGTCTGTAGTTAGCAGAGCTCAGCCTGCTGGCAGCAACATGTCCAGGGCAGACAGAAAATTCCCACTGGCCAGGGCCCTGGSTTGTGGCTCTGTGGTATGGATGGGTGGCTGGAGTGGGATGGAAGGAGAGATGATGAGTTTGAAGCTGTTCTAGGTTTTTAATTGGTATGCAGATGGGTGAAAAACAGTGAATGAACAACTTCTATCCTTGGTTACAGAGTTGAGTCATGTCCACATCACTTGCTGTCTGAACAGATTTTTATGAGGGGAGAACCCAAGCAGCTGAGCCCATGGTGTGGAGGAGGGAGGCTGGAATGTCTCTGCTTAATGAGCTGTGTTATGTTGKAACTGATGGATTTCAGAGTTCAGTCTCCTTAGTTTCAGCATGGCYACCTGGATGTTTGTTTGCCATTAACCCTGGTGGGTGCCAGCCCAGACGTGGGGTTGGCACCTCAGTGTCCCCTGGCAGTGGCTGCTCTTGGATGCCTGGCTCTGGAGTGGTGCTGTCGCTGCAGGCCCCCGTGTATTTTGCATTTGTGATTTCAGGAAATCCCCTCTTTTGGAAAGCTGCTTGTGGGGATGTTTTGTGACCTTTCCAGGCTGTGGTTTGCTTGTCTGCTCCAATGCTCAATCCATTGCAGTAGCTGCAAGCCCTGGGACTTACAGGAGAGGTAGTAAGTTCCACATTAACTGCAGAGTTAATGCTTCTTTAGGGAGTAGGTATTGCTGTAAGTCGTATAAAAAAGCTGTCTAGGATTAAAATGCATGTTTGTGTGCACACACACACAAATTCAGCCTCTGAGGCCCAGGTATTCCAGAATAAATACCTGCACTTACGAGTCTGAAATCTGCCTGATTGGCATGTAGCCAGCCCTGTGGGGAAGGGAAGGTTGCCAGCTCCTGTTGGCACCTAAAAAAGGAATTAAGTCTGACCTTAAATTTTATTTTGCCTTAGTATTCGGCTACAGACAGTGGTTTTAGCACTTGGAAGGCCTGAATTCTGATCCTGTTACTCCTTGGGAAGCTCGATGGATTCATGCATTGTTTATTTTCTGTGAAATAGGAATGCTCTTCCCTGTACACCTTCCTTAGAGGATTGAGGCTAGAACAGATGCTGGAAAGGATACAATACTGCTGTCATTGCAAGCAGTTGCTGCTGTGTGCTCCTAAAACGGTGTTCCTGCTGCAGTTTGTCACCCCAGAGAAAATCAGGACAGCTGAGCCAAACAGGAGGTGAAATAGGGTAGGGGAGGTGTGTTGGGCTCTCTCCTGCAGGTGTGTCAAGGCATGTCCCAGCCAGAGTCCCAGCCTTGCCTCATTAAACATTGATGTTCAAATTGCACACTTAAAGGTGTGGTATCTCACTTGTATTATGTAACTTATTTTAGTGCCTGGAAAACTTGCARAGGTACCTTGCTGATGTGTCTGCCAGAACCCTTTTTCTGGCCTGTTGTTTACCCTGCTCTGCTCAGGGTAGATGCTTAGATGACACAGTTGAATGGTGAGGTTTATATTCTCCCCTAGATAAGTTTGCAGATAAGTTCAGATTGAAGCAAGGGGAAGTCATTATCAGGGTGTAGCTCCTGTCCTAATTCACTTGTCTGGATTAGGTGTTGTCACCCTGCCTTCAGATGCTGCTTGATTTTTCTCATCAAGAAAGCTCAGTCTCAATTCCTGCTCTTCCACCTGCAGAGGGAAAACACAGGTGGTTTCTGTCCTGCACTTGCTGTAAAATCAGTAAGTTACAGCTGGTAATTCAGAGCTTCCAAAAGGAAGCAGATCTGTGCTTCTGTGAGGATGCTGAGAACCTTAAAAAGGTGTTTTCCTCTGCAGTGAATTCCATCAGTACATTCCTATTGCAAGTGAACTCAGGTGCAGCAGAATTCCTCCTTAATCCCAGCACCCTGATGGAGTTCTGCAGGGTTGACTGTGGTTCAGGTTTACCATGGAAAAATCATTAGTTCCACATTACTGGAGGGATTAAAAACTGCAGTTACCCTTTGCCAGGACAGGGATGACTTGAATTCAGAAGATAAACCTGGATAATAAATGTGATATCATGCTCAGCAGCTCTGCTCATCACTCACAGTAAGATGTCCTGGTCCAGCTTGGTGTCTGATGGAAAACTTGAGTAAAATGCTTTGTCTGTTGTGGTTTCTCATCCTGTGTTGTGCTCATCCCTCCCTGTGCTCTGGGGAAGTACCTGTGGGAATGAGTCCTGTGGCCCTGCAGTGTGAATGAACTTTCTCTGGTGATTAATCCCTGTACCTGGATGCCTGTGTGTGCACACTCTGCAAAGCCCCAGAGGAATTGAATGTTTCTTTTCATAACCAAGGTGTGGCTGCTTCATTGATGCTCCCTGTGGATAACACTTGGATTTATTTATCAAGTCTAAACTTGGAAAGAATGTTACTGTTATAAATGTGCCTTTTATGCTTTTAAACTTAAGTATTAACTGGCCTAAGAATAAATCATCAGCTGTGTTCTTAGGATAGCTGCTTTTAAAAATGGCARTGATTAAAGCTTACAGCACTTAAATGGAGGTTTCAATAAATTATCTGGGCTTCAGAAGATAAACTGTTGGGATCAAGGACATTGCTTATTTAAATAACTSTTTCATTTGTTTTTAGGGGGAATCTGTAAAGTATTTCTTGGACAACTTGGATAAACTTGGAGAACAAGTAAGTCCTTTTTTATTTTTCTTTCCAGTCTTGAGTTTTAAGTAGTCTTTGTGATCTCTGGGTTTTAAATAGATGAAATGTAAAAATGTCTACTCCAATGACTTCAGTTAACTTGGACTGTCACATTATCTCAGCAGTTCATCACTGACATGTCAAAAACACAGGGCAAAGCAAGGGCCAGGAGACTTTCTGGAAATAAACCTTCTGTCAAAACTGAACACAAAACAAGTTRAAAATGCTTGGCCAGGCAGGAAACTGTTAAAGTAGCTTTTCAACACATCCAAAAACAACTGAGTTTGGGGTTATGTGTCCAGTTAGAACTCTGAGTTAAATCAGTCACAGGTCAGTGGCACCTTCCAGTAATATCTACTTTAACATAAATTCAGTAAAGAATAAAGTCTGTTTTCTCTGCAAAAAACACCTGTAGAACACTTTTTTAATAGAACTATTAATTAGCACTTGAATAATGAAGGTATCTGCTGATGGTCATCAGCTGTGGATTGCAAGAATGGCTTGTGGAAAAAATGCCTTTAAAACAGGAGTCTTAATATTGTGCCTGAACTCTGTGGGGAGGCAGTTTCTGCATGGTCATTCCCAGCTGATGGTAGCAAATGAAGGAATCCAAACCACTTCAGTGAAACCCTGTTACATCATGCTTCATTTCATTTTTCTTTTTAACAGATTAAATTTTAAGCCAGACTATTTTTCTGCCATTGTTGTAACTAAAGCACTGGTGGTCATTGTGCTTCCCAGATMTTTGCCTTGAGATCTCCAGCACCTGGTCTCTGAATTTGGATTTGGTCTTGAGTTATTAGACCTGTGCTTACTCTGATGAACTGCTGAACTCTCTGCCAGTGGTGGATTTCTCATGGTGCCTTTAAGCTTCACAGGGCTTGGATTTTTCCCCAACAATATTGGATAGAATTTTGCAGCTCCATTTCAAAGTTCTTCATGGAGAAACTCTGGTCCATTCTTTGATTAAAGTGTGAAACTTAGTCAGTAGTTGGGTTTTTAAAATATTTTTATACTTAAACACACTGCAGGTCTGATGTTGCTGTGGGAGTGCTGGGAATTACAGCTTTGCTGGCTTCAAGTTGGACCAAATGGTGCTGAGAATTAGAGGGACTGATCAGGATCTGCTGTTGTAAAACTGTTAAAGCTTTGAGGAAAAAAGCACTAGCTGAGTTTTGTTAGTGAAAGATTTGATAGGTTCTTCTGGTTTATTCTTATCTATATGYGAGATTGTCTAACGATTGTTTCCCCAAATTGTAAATAAAAGTATTTGTTCTTATCTGATGCAACTGGGCTGACTTGCAACTAAATTGCTTATAAACACATAGATCTGCAGTTCACGTGCCTCTTGCCAAAAGGGAGCTGATAACAGCACAGAGGGAAAAGAACTTGGTGTTCAGATTTAATCAGATCAGCAAAATAAGAGTATCTGACAGGCAGACATGCGTGGGATCTCCTGGATTCCTTGCAGCTCTGTGTTGCTGTTTCAACTGCCAGTGCAGGCTGGATGTATCCAAAATACCTCCCAGAGAGACTTGGCTTTCCTTCCTGTGATTGGATCTTAGTCATGCCTTAAATTGTAACTTGAACTAGGCAAACAGTGATGTGATAGCCAAAAGAGCTACTGATAACCTAAGGAACTCCTTTAGAAGAAGCAGACTGCAGTCARTTTTAGGAAAGGAGATAGGAAGAAAGCACATTTTCCAAACCATCAATGTGAGGATGCTTGAGGGAAAAAAAAACACTTATTGATAATGGCAAAAAACATTTAAAGAACTTGGAAAATTATACTCAGTGCCATTCAAGGAAAATACTCACCTGATGCTGCAGTCTTGAGACAAGGAGAATGGGATCAGCACTGAGAAAGGGGCAAGCTGCTTGTGTTCCACAGATCTGGGCATGAGGGAGAAAACATAATTGTCCTTCAGAAAGATACCTAAAATACTGGGAGAGTTCCTGGTGTTGTTGTGTTTGGTCTCCTGGAGCCAGRTGGTGGCTGGATACAGCACTGAACTCCCAGAGCTTCATTTGCTGCCTGCTGGATCAGAGTAGCCAATAGCCAGGATAAAACATGGAATGGTTTGGGTTGGAAGGGACCCTGAAGATACCCAGTTCCATGGTAGGACTTGTGTGTGTAGAATTAGAAAGCACTGGAAAGGATTCTCTTTGTGGCTGCAAGTGTAGAAGGAATTTTCAATGAGTAAGAGTACTCATAGAGGGAATTTGTCAGGAATTCTGGGGATAAGCTCCTTGTTCTTAAAAGCTTTACTGAATAAACATTACTGGCCAACTCCCTGGAGAGTTTGCTTTGTGCCTTATTTCAATATTGAAGGTGCATGTGGCTTTGCCTATTATATTAGTTGGTTTTATTTATTTACATAATTCAGTAATTTCAGTCTAAGACTTTTTGGTTTTGTTCTGAGAAGCTGAGACTAACTTCCTGAAAAACAACAGAATAAACATTCCCATTTGGGAGCTGGAATGAGTGTGTTGAACCTGTGACACTCCTGCCTACTTGTTGACAGTCAGCTTTGCACAAAATCCCTTCACAAGTGCCCAGTGACATTTCTACAGTCCCTGCCCTGCTTTTACTGATTGTTTCCCTCTCTATAATTTCAACAGAAACGACCCAAGATACACTTAACAAAGGGAAAAAAATCTTATCACCCTTTAAAGTTGTTCATTAATCAGACAAGGGGGTGGCAGCACCTCTTTTGGTCAGTTTGGAGGGAATTTGATGTGGCTTTAGCAGTTCTCTCCAGATTTTGGTGCTGTGGGGTGTGGATGTGTAACAGTGCTGCAGCAAAGGCTGCAGGGTGGGGAGCCTGTGCTTCRGAGCTGCTTTGTAATTCCTGCCACGATAAAAATCAGTGCCTTAGTCATGGGCAGCTTGGAAAAGGAACCCAGAGCTCAGACAAAGCCCTCTCTCTCTCTAGTTTCACTTTGGAACTTACAGGGCAAAGCAAAGTGATCCTAGAGTTTTGGAATGTTGCAGTCTCTTCATGATTTTTAAGTYTTATTTTTGTGGTTTGAACTTGCCCTGTTGCCTTAGACTTGGGATGCAAGTACTGAAACAGCCATGGTGCTGTGTGCCTGTTCCCCCACAGCTGGCTGTTCAATCAGACTTYCTGCACCATGCTCTTACACATCTTTCTAAAAGCTCCAAGTGTGGGAACTGGCACTGTCAAAGGAAGATCACAGATCATYCACTTTTTAAAAGAGACTGAAATTCCAAAACCTAAATCATGTTCTCTGAAATGGTGAGAAATGCTGGAAAAATGTGAGGAAGAGTTTCCATAAGGAGTGAACAACAAGGTTTTAAAGTGCAGCACAGGCAGCTGTGTGCTGGAGATGCACTTTGCAGATARCAGAAAGACTTGGACCATCAACAAAAGTGTAATTCTAAGAATGAAGAAATCCCCAGTCTGAGTATTGAATTTCATGCTGTCAGAAGCTGACTAAGAAGAGTTCCTCTTCCTGTRGCATCTGCATCCATTGATGATGTTCATGTAACAATTGAAAAAAAAAGTCTCTTGAGTGCCTCTTAAATTTTGGGGAAGGCAGGGCTGGAGAACTTCAGGATACAGCTGTCTGTGCCCCCAGGCTGGAGAGGCACTGCTGTCCTCATCTCTCAGTTCCTTCCCCTGTTCTACTCATTGCACAGTAAATTTTGGGCAGAGTCAGGCAGTGTGAGCTCACCAGTGGGCACTGATACAGCAGGATGCAAAGATGCATGGCACAAACACAGGAAGTTGCTTAGGTTTTAGTTTTCAGGCATAATTGATTGCTCTAAAGTTATTTAGTGGAGCAGCTGGTTTGTTTCTGGAAGCAGTCATGCACTTTGCAGGAGGGATGTGAGGAATGGAGGGCCCACAGCTGCCATGGGATGTGGGATATTGGTTTGAGAAAGCAGTTTTAGAACCCAGTTGCTGCATTGTAGTGCTGGCAGCCAGCATTGTGGGAAGAGAMTGAAGCATGAAGTGATCCAGAATGAGGGAAGCTGGCATGAAGAATTGCTGGTTCGCCTCTGAGGCTGGTTATGGATCCATGGTACATCCAAGGGGAAGCTTAAATTCTTTGGGGTTCTCTGATTTAATATTGGGTGTGTTTCCTGCTTTTTGAGCTCCAGCTCTTCCCCAAAAGTTCCAATGTTAGCATGGAAATCCACATCCTTCCCTTTTTATGGAAAACCTTGTCCTGTTCCTATGCAAGCTGCTCTCCCTACTGCACCTCAGCTGTGCCCATACCCATGCTCATATCCTAATGCAAAAACTCTCCTTCTTTTTCTAGGATTACCTTCCCTCCCAGCAAGACATCCTGCTGGCACGAAGGCCCACCAAGGGCATCCACGAGTACGACTTTGAGATCAAGAATGTCCCCTTCAAGATGGTGGACGTGGGCGGGCAGCGCTCGGAGCGGAAGCGCTGGTTCGAGTGCTTCGACAGCGTCACGTCCATCCTGTTCCTCGTGTCCTCCAGTGAGTTTGACCAAGTGCTCATGGAGGACAGGCAGACAAACCGCCTCACGGAGTCCCTGAACATTTTTGAAACGATAGTCAACAACCGGGTGTTCAGCAACGTCTCCATCATCCTCTTCCTAAACAAGACGGACTTGCTCGAGGAAAAAGTACAGAAAGTCAGCATCAAAGACTATTTCCCAGAGTTYGAAGGGGATCCCCACTGCTTAACAGATGTCCAAAAATTCCTGGTGGATTGTTTTCGCACGAAACGCCGGGACCAGCAGCAGAAGCCCCTGTACCACCACTTCACCACTGCTATTAACACAGAGAACATCCGGCTAGTTTTCCGTGATGTTAAGGATACCATCCTGCACGACAACCTCAAGCAGCTGATGTTGCAGTGATGTGCAAAAAGACTGCTTTGTCTCAGTAACTCTTGTGTGTTGTTTGTTTTTTAAACTAGAAGTTTACAGCAGGAGTAGAGAAATCCAGATCCTGTCAGACTTCTTGATATGTGGCTAAGAGCTGCTGCTGAACACATTATTGCCAATTTCTGCAGAAATTCAGGCTTAATCTCTTCCARTGTAGCTTCAAGTTGACCCAAGTTGTAATTTTATAGCAGACCTATGGCTAAGTTACCTGTAAAGTGGTAAATCTGACCTTTTACGAACATGTGTATTATCCTAGAAAATCCAGAACTGCAAGTCGAAACATGAGTGAAATTGCTGCAATTATTAGACTGTGGCAGTAATTTAAGGTGGGGGGAGAGAGAGAAGCTTTTCACATCTAACTTCATTGTAAAGACTGTGATACCATAGCTGACTTATGATTTCTCAGGTCTATTTTTGGTTAGAAATCCCATCAAATCCCTTGCTGGAATCATCTCTTTGAAGCGCGGCTTCCTGGGTGTAACGTGCTTCCTGTTTAAGTCATGGCTTGGGTTGGAGTAGGAGATGCTTTAAAAATACTTCAGAAATCARGAGTTTCAGACATACCTGTGAGGAAGTGCTGAGTGCAGTGAGGAGGGAGCAGTGGTTGGCACAGTGCACGGRTTCACTCCGGAGGCGTGCGCACGTCCTGGAGCCAGGCAAAGCACGGAGCACTCTGATCAATCCTTTTGGCATTCTGGTGTGGGGAGGGGGGAGCAAGCTCAGCTTGTTGTTTTTATCTTCACTGCCCAGATGTTACCTGCAGCTGGCAGATGTTACCTGTGGGTCACCTGTTCTGGAAGCGCTTTAACTTAGCACTGGTTTTTTTTTTGAACTCCCTGCCTCCTTTCCAGGTGCCTCCTCTGAGTCAGGAGCACGTGGTGATGGAGAGAAGGACTTGCAAACCTAAGTGCCTCCTTGTGTTCTGTCCTCCTCTGGCATTTTCAGTGGCCTTATGAATTCCCAGCAGAGGCCTTGTGTAGCTGACACCGTGCAGATGAATGTTTSCTTCTGAAAAAATGACAGACCGTGTTCCAGCAGAATGTGCTTCAGCTGATGAGGTTCTTTGTGAGACTTTGCAGTTGGGTCTAAGCAATCCTAAGTGTACTTGAGCTAAATATGTTGCACAGCATCTTCCAGAGTGCTGCTTGTGACTATTTTACCCAAAGTCCTCTTGCAGTTTTGTTTCATTTTCTTCTGGGGAGTTTGTTGGYGTTGCTATGTGATCAAAAAAAGAAATGATTATAATAATGAATAGTAGTGAAAATAAAGCAATCCTGATGTACCCCACAGCACACTGCAACGAGAGTGAGATTGTGATACARAAATCAGTGTCCCTGCCACATTTCCCCCAGGCTGTAGTGTGGTGTGGGCAGTTCAGCTGCCACTTTGCCCCATGGCATTGGCCAGTTCCTGTGGATCATGCTGGTGGCCAATCCTTGAATACATTTTTATTCTCATGCCACGAGCCAGGGGGTGACAATGAGGGCTGTCACTGCGAGGAGCAGTGGCCCTGCCAGGACATAGGAAAGCTGCCTGTCTCCTGAACTTAGCCTTTACTTACTGTGATTGTAAGTTGTATTAACATCTCTGTACCTCGTTCTYCTGGCAGTAGAAGGGGAATAGTGTATTTTTATTTAGTTAGGTGCTTTGAAAGACCTCTATTTTTTTATATCATCCAGTGAATAGTCATAGGTTAGTCTRTGATTCTGGCCATCAGGCACTGTTTGGGGAGGAAAGAATTCTGAAAAGAGCTTGGGAGAAGTCACAGTGCAGAGTCTAAACATAGTCCTAAAGTCTGGAGGCAGCACTGATGTCAGGAGGGTTAATAGAATCTTGGATGGGGATATTTAATGTAGATTTTGCCTCTACTGGAAATGGATTATTTCTGATTTGGTCAGTTCAGGTTATATGTGAGCAGTTCAAGAAGGATGAAGCAGAGACCTTGAGGAAAGGCTGGTGAGGCTCTTTCAAGGACTGAACAGCACACCTGTGATGGGAGCAGAGCTTCTCCTTTGGGTTGTAAATGCTCCAGGAGCACCTCTGGTGGCCTCCAAGCCTCCTTGGAAAGCAGAAAACAAATCCATACCCTTGGTTCTCACCAGGAGGAGGAGTTGGCTTGGTTTTCCCTTTGCTGACAGTTTTTCCAAAGCAGAGACTTATCTCAGATTAAARCAGTTGATTTGGGGAGGTCTGCAGTAGGTGCTTTAGAGGGTGTCAGACCAGATGATTGCAGAAAAGACTAAAGACTGGCAGTGGATGATAGGGTGAGTACCAGGGATTTGTCTAAGCTAATTTATGTGAAGTGCTGATGAATTTTTTSTCAATGGAACCTGTTAATTTACTGAAGATCTTCCAAAGTGATGTCAGTGTAAGGATGTAGCCAGGATCACCAAGGCACTGGGCACTTCTGACCTTGGCTAAAGTGGGGAAATGCTCAGCGGCTTCTCCCCAGAACCACCACAAAAATCCCCTTTGTGAATCCTTTCAGACCACCCTGCTGTGAGCCCCAGGGCCTGTGAGGGAGCGAGGGGGACCCCAGTGCTGGGTCACTTGTGAGCCCTGGCAGATAAAGCACTATTTGAATCTCAGGCAGAAATGAATTGTTTTGATGAAATAACTGAGTCAGATCACTCGGGTTTCCCTTTGTGAGAGGGGTGAGGCAATGCACCTGGATGTTCCTGTTTACATGGTTCCTGTGTTGTCCTGCAACCAAAAACCCCAAATCAATGCCCTTGTCCATCTTCAGGCTCACTCTTCATAAGCTCCCTGAGTGGAGCACACCTTGGACTGTTGGGTTTCCTGTYAGATTTGTTTGGAAATACCATTTGTTAATAGCAGGACATAAATCTGGTACAAGAGCTGAAGGGTTGATGCTCTTCATCATCAGAGTTGAGTTTGATGACTCAACAGGCTGAGTTTGGTCCTGAAACTACCAGAATTACAGTTTGCTGGTGAGAATGAAGCTTCCTCATGGAAACCTGTGGTGCAGGGTTGGGATGTATTCCCAGTGAAGGTGGGAAAGCAGMTAGAAAGTGAAGTGTCCCAGAAAATCAAGTTTCCCAAAATTCCTGAGTTCTCTTTGCTGGRGTGAGCTGTGTTCTAAAGATCACTGACTGTATGGAGATAAACCACTGTCCTTTCCTACAAGCTGTACTTGAAGGTGAAATTGGTGTTTTAGTAACTGTTCCCTGCTGCAGTGTTCAGCTGAGATGACTGATACCTAAAAACTGTGGCTGCTCATCAGGGCTTTAGAAATATTACTGGGGTTTTTTCCTGTATATTGTACGTGGGAGCAAAAGCCATCAGTTTGTGTGAAACTTCAGCTTTCTTCTAGAATAACTGCTCTTCAAACAAAAAGTCCAGTTGATCTCAAAGGCTGTTTGTGGGGTTTGTTTGTGAGTAGATTTAAGTTGAGCAGATGGGGTGGGTGGGTGTTCCTGCTGGATCCCAGCCCCTGTGGGAGCAGCTCTGAGCTGTCCCTCATGCACCTGCCCAGCAGAACACCCCTGGCAGCTCCTCTTGCAGGAAGGTTCCAGAAGGTTCATTTCCAGCACCACTGGTGTCCCACACCCTCGGGCAGCCTCCTGCAAATCCCTCACCAGTTCACTTTACAGGTCTTGTCTCTGATGGTACCATTAATGTAGATTTTAATTACACAGCATTGCAATACAGTGCCATTTTGCAATTTCTTTGCATTGTACTTGAAAATAAGTTGAATTGCAGACTATTTAAAATTGCTTTCCTGCGCTTTCAGTAGCAGTGAGAGCTTACCTTATGTGAAGCCTTTATGTAAAAATATATTTTATAACAACCTCATAGAACTTTAACAAAACCGAGATTTGTATTAGCTTTGTATAAATGTTTGTGGCTTACAATTTTATATGTTTAACTTTTTATAAACTTTCCAGGGACTACTTTTTATTGTAAATTTTTTTTCTCTCCTGGCTTTAGTTTAAGATTGGCAATAAATTATTTCTAAGGGAGGTCTTAAAAGCATCACTTCCTTTTTATAAAACGTTTAAATCAACCAGTGGTTTCACACCTCTTGTATTTGCTTGTACATTGCTCTGTACATACTCTCCAAAAGCGTTGCCTTTCAGCCATTAATATTTGCCTTGTGTACAAAAATTACTGTCCACGAATAAACATATACAGCCCCATGTTGGTGTGATGAAATCGTTCTGTTTAATAATGAGCAGGGGCAGCCAGCTGACTCTTGGCTGGTTGGCAAAGCCCAGCTGGTTTGCCCCTGCAATCACATCTTGTGTTTCAAATAAAATATGTAACAGAGTCAGACAGACTCTGCTCCTGAGGCTCCTCCAGTCCTGCTCAGCCTGATGGCTTTGTCCCCAGCAGGGAGGCACCAGGAAATTGCTGACTTGCACTTGACAGCCAGTTTTGTGCTCAATATTTAAAATATTGATGGCACTCGGGCGTGTTCTGTGACAAACCTCTATGAATTATGGATCTTGRTACAGCAGAGTTGATTTTATTTCATTTAGCTCTTTTTGACTAAGCCAGCCTCTGCCTCCTGGAGAAGAGGCTCGCTGGCTGCAGGATGAGGCAGAGTTTTGCAGCAAAACATTGATTTCTCATCAGTTTCTGCAGGCCTGAAATGCTTCATTTTCCACAGGAGCCCTTGGATTTGGCTGGCATGCCATGGACACTAAATCCCCGGAAATACTCGGCCCAGGTCATCCTTGTTTACAGAGTTCCAGCTCAGCTTTAGTGCTGGGCTGACAGGAGCACAGGAACTGCAGGAATTCGGGGTGGATGTTGTTGTGGGGGAGTCAGAGCCTGGATGCTCTCAGAGCCACCTCTGATCACTGAAACGAGTTCAAAACCTGCCACATGCCCTGGAATGAGCTCCATGCACTTTGAATTCCAGGTCCTGCCTATYCCTTTTTCACTCTGGAAAAGTCACACCAGCTGGACACTGTGATGTTCCTCTGACTTTGAAATCCAGGGTTTTTTAAAGCCTTTTTTTCTTTTTTGCATCTTATTTCCTGAGATGCTGCCTGAGGTGTTAAACCAAGCCTAGCTAGAACTCGGCTTAATGAGTCACGTTTGTAGGGTTTTATAATCCAAATATCACAAGTGTGATTGCATCACTTTCACCTGGGCTTCTRGTGGAGCTTTTGGGGMCTGAAGCCTTGAGCAARCTGCTCCAGTGGAAGGTGTCCCTGCCCATGGCAGGGGGTTGGAACTGGRTGAGATTTRAGGTCCCTTCTGACTCAAACCAGTCCATGATTCYATGATAATTCTATGAAATAATTACATATAAATAAAGAATAATTCTTTATTAGGAATGGGTTGGTGCTGGGCCATCCTGGGCTCTGATTGCTGAAGTGGTGGGAAGAGCAGGAGTGGAATAAAGAGCACGTTCCAGGATTTATTTCCAGGAGCAAGAAGAATTTCTTCGTGTTTGCAACACTCTTGATTTACCCAAACACCTCGTTGCAGTGCCGAATGTAGGCTGGGTGCTCAAGCCTCTTCCTTCCTGTTAAAGTGACTGGTGATTGCACAACAACTGACAGGAGGGATTCAAAATGCCSTGGGGCTGTGCCCAAAGTGTCCCTGGCTGTGTCCTGGCAGCAGGAGCTGGGCTCAGAGCCCACCTTGGTCCATTCCTGGGGAGCTGAGGTGACCAGAGGGGGGCAAAGTGCTGAGGTTTGGGGTCCAGGAGAGAGATCCCCAGGGGAACCCGGCTGGAAATGGGRCAGGAACCTGCTCTGGCACAGACCCTGCTGGCTTTGCCCTCTAAAACAGAACAGGGAGGTTCTTCTGGCCCCTCCACCTGGTGCACTGACCACTTGTGTTTTCCACACCGGCTGGACTCTTCTCAGTGTCGGTGAAATGGGAATCACTTGATTAAATTGAAAAGGACTCAGATTGAGTCCTACAAGGCTCTGCAGCAGTGCTTTATTTGTGCCTCACTTCAGCTGCTCTTGGATCGCCTCTCTGCTTTCTTTTAAGCACACGAGGGGTCAGACATYGGTTGCAGCCGGAGTGCAGCTCCTCACACAGCGTTTTTCTGGGCTCTGGGGTTCTTGGTCCCTGTCAGTGCCGAGAGCAGCTCCTGCAGGCTGTGCAGTGCTCCACGGCTCAGCCCGGCATCGGTCACAGCCTCGGAGATGAGGAACCCAAACATCCCCCGTGAGATGCGAGGGGAGAGCTGTCCCTGCCCCCGAGCTGCCTCTGCCCAGCCCCGCGCAGGGAGCCGCAGTTTGGTTCATTTTTATTCATTGCTGRGCACTGGAGCTGACAAACCTGCACTGGGGGCTGTCTCGGTGCTCGCAGCTCCACGCACAGTTCACATTTAAAGGCTGTGAGCAGCAGCTCGTGTTTGCTGCTCTCCGGCAGGGAGGGCTCCGAGGCACTGCAGGGAAGGCAGGAACGTGTTTGTCAGCAGATCGGGACGTGAAGAAATCCCATTTCTCTGCCTGGAAACGTGGTGACCCACTAAGGTGATGCTGATGAGTGAAGACTGGCTTTTATTAATTTAGGACTTGCAGAGCAGGAGGAGGCACAAGATCCTGTGCATCCAACAGCATCCAAAGTGAGGTTTTCCCACTCCCACTGTTCAGTAGTGGATCTTGCCTGTATAAAAGATGCTGATGCCCTTCCCAGCATTCTTCTGCCCATTGACAGGCAACATCTTAGAGCCCAAATCCCTGCCTGATGTCCAAATCTCTGTCCTATCCAGCACCAGGACAGCCTTGGGTGGCTCTTAGCCAGGCTGCAGGTGCTGTCCTGTCCTCCTGCTGCAGCCTGGAACTCCATCAGCTCCTCTGACATAGCAAAAAACCACCTCTTATCAGATCCAGAGGGGAAGCAGGAGTGGGGAAAAGGAGAAGGACATCTCATGTGACATCCCCATTSCCCCAGCCAGCCYTTGTGCTGCTCAGGGGCTGAGTGACTCYTYCCAAGCTGACCCTGTCAGTGAGGTCTGGGGGCTGCCAGCTGTGARTACCTCACCTGCAGGGAGTGACCCTCCTCCAGCATCTGCCTGTCCCTGCAGTGCCATCACCACCCCACGTGAGTTCAACCCCTCTGTGCACCCCCAGCCTGTGCCTGGGGGCTGCTTGCTGTTTTCAGCTTTTATTGGAAGAAAAGCCAGCATCTCTCAGAGATACAGATCTTTCTGGGGTTGCCTAGGCAGAATATTTTGCATTTTTTCTGTATGAGCTGATTCTCTGATATTGATCCAGAGTCGAAGGGTGGGAGCAGCTGTGAATTGATGACTGTTTCTTGCTGYAGCCTCCGTTTTCCCTGAAGAAAAGGGAAGCAAACGGAAGAACTTCAGTGAAATCAGCATTTTCACAGCGTTATTAACATCAGGATTTGCAGGGGGTTAAGTTGAGCAAGGCTTCAGCAGCATCACGTCTGGCATTTGCTGAAAAATTGTCTAAAATYAAGGGGAAAACTTCCTCTTTTGTTCTTGCAGACAGCCCGTGCAGGCTCTCCTTCCCTCTCTCCCATGCCCACTTACAAAACCTGGGCAATAAAGGGGCTATTTCTCATTTTAACCTCTTCTGTTCCCTACAAGCTGCCTGGGGCAGGGGCACTGAGACTSTGCAGCAGAAGCTGCTCCAGTCCCTCCCTGTTGATGGTATTGCATCTTCTCCCACTGCAGGAAACCCTCCTGCTGCTGCTCCTCTCACCTCTGCAACACTCAAGGTGAAATATTATTAAATTTTTTTTTTTTTTTTTTTTTCCAGCATGTGGCAAATCCTAAATCCTTCTCTTGTTCCCAGGGACAAGCTGGTTTTCACTGCTCTGTAATGAAGCAGTGCAGAGCCATCTCTGGTGTCCTCTGGGGATGTCACTGGGGAAAGGGACATTTCTGCATGTGCAAAAGCAGCGGGTCTGTGGCTGTCTCCTTGTTCAGCTGCAAGGACCTAATTGTGATCTTCCAGTTCCTGGAGGGAGCCTGAAAGAAAGATGGAAAAAGGCTACTTGCAAGGGACTGGAGTGACAGGACAAGAGGGAATGGCTTCAAACTGACAGACAGCAAGTTTAGATTGGATATTGGGAAGAAACCCTTCCCTGTGAGGCTGTGGAATCCCTGAGGTTGCCCAAGAAGCTGTGGCTGYCCCTGGATCCCTGGGAGTGCCCAAGGCCAGGCTGGACAGGGCTTGGAGCAGCCTGGGACAGTGGAAGGTGTCCCTGCCCATGGCAAGGGTGACACTGGATGAGCTTCCAGGTCCCTTCCAACCCTGCCCATTCCACRATTTCTCCCTTTAGCAAAGCAACCCCAGTTGGCTGAACTGCAAGGTTTGATACATGGAGAGTATCACACATTTATTATTCTAATTAATTGCCTGAGGGAGCTGCTCTCTGCAAGGCCAGCAMGGTATAAAGTGTTGCTCTCCCCTCTCCACAGCAGCAGGGCTGGAATATGAAAGCTCCTGGCAGCCATCCAGCCATTCCTCTGGAGCCAGGCCTCCCACTCCTCCTCTCCCTACCCTGCCTCCAGTGCTGTGATGATGCCAAGGRAAGGAGAGCAGAGCAGGAAAGCACAGCCTGGAGCATCCCCTCCCTGCCTGTGGCTCTGCGGGGAGGGGCAGGGGAGCCCTGGGTGGGAACCACTGCCCACCTGGGGGAACCTTGCTGGGAGCTGGCAACTTCCAGGGACAGCAGGAGGGAGAGAAAAGCACCTGCAGAGAGCAGTGCTCAGCCTGGARAGGTGTCCCGGGTGGGTGGCATGAGCCACTCCCCGATGTCAGCGCTGCCAGCCCAGCAGTGTCAGTGAAGTGAAGCCCCCCTGCCCCACTGTTGTGTGCCCCAGCTCCCTGCTAAGGGCAGGGGGGTGAGTGTGGCAGTGCAGAGCACCCAAGATCCTTGCAGGGAAGGTCCAGGCTGCCTTCTTGCTGACGGGGACTCTCCAAGGCAGATTTCACCTGCCCCATCTCCATCTTCACGTTTGTAACACTCACAAACCTTTGCRTTTAAATAACTCCCTGTTATTTGTATTTAAGGAGCTCCTCCTCCTTTAAATAGCTCTTGGAACGGTGTGGGACACAACCCCACACATTTACACTTCCTGTAAAGCAAAAGAACAACTAAAACATCTGAAATGAAACTAAAAAAGTGAGCTTAATTTCCCATTCCCATAGCTCTGTGGATCTCACGTTTCTTCAGCACAGGCTGATTTTTTCCTCCATCTTCTGGCCAGACGTGATTTCTGTTTGTGGGACATGAATGGCACCCCATCCTTACGTGCCAGGCTGCTTGGGAAGAGCTCCTAATGCAGGGTTTGTGACAAATACTTCAGAGCTGGATGTAGCAGGAGGAGAAACAGATCTTTGCTAGACTGCCATTATTGTCTGCAGCCAGTTCTGTTTGAGCCCTGTGTTGGTTTGGAGCTTCAGCCCAAAGCATTGTGGAGGAGCTGGAGGGGCAGAGGAAGGAGCAGGGTGCAGGTCCATGGTCCTGTGCTGTGCTCTGAGCACAGGGTGGATTCCAGGAACATCAGAGCACTAAAAATAGCACTGTGCTGCCTCAGCAGCTCCGGGTCCAGCAGGCCCGAGGGGAGGTGTGAAATTCAGTCTCAATCACCGCATTAGCAASGCTTCCTGAGAATTCCAGGATCCCTCTTTTCCCTGGTTTATGTCTCTTTGAAATGCTGGAGAAAGTAATTAAATTATCAGGGGGAAAAAGTAGAACATTAATATATGGCTATAGGAGCCAGGGGTTAAACTGTGCCTTCAGCAAACCTCAGCAGTGTTTGTAAAAGCTTCCAAACACAAAAAGCATCACAGGARTGAAAACATTGGAGCTTTTATTTGYTGGGATTTAATAAAAACCCCAAAGAGCTGTTGGGTGTGTTGAGGAAATGCTGCTCCTGAGACAAACCAGTAAGCCCAGAATGGCTCTGGTTACAGAGGAAAAGACAGGAAAATGTTTCCTAGGAAAAATGCATGGAGGCATGCAGGGGTTTCAGCTCAGGGTGCAGTGTGGTCATGGTGCATTGCCACTCACGATGCTCTTCCCCTCAGTTYTGCAAATTCTACCCAAAATCTCCTSCAGAAAGGGCGATGCTCTCATTACCAAGCCCTTGAAGTTCTCCTTCCCTCGCTGCTGCTTTCCTGCAGGTCTCTTAAACTTTTAAATGAGCTGGATTAATAAAATATGCTCCGTCTCTCTCATGCACACATTTTAAATTAATAATGGCAGTTCTGCTGTCAACTCACGCTGGAACAAAGCAGCCCAGCACAGCCAGTCCTCGTGTCCCCACCCCGTGTGTCCCTGCCCAGCCTGTCCCCACCCCGTGTGTCCCAGTCCCACGTGTCCACATCCCATCTGTCCCTGTTTGTGTGTCCCTGTCCCGCCTGTCCCTGTCCCGCCTGTCCCCATCTCGCGTGTCTCTGTCCTGGATGTCCCATTCTGCCTGTCCCCTCCATCCCCATCCCGTGTATCCCCATCCCTCTTGTCCCTGTCCTGCACGTCCCCGTCCTTCCTGTCCCTGTCCCCTGTGTCCCCGTTCCGCCTGTCCCTGTCCCGTGTCGCCGCCCCGTGTGTCCCTACTCTGTGTGTCCCTGTCCAGTGTGTCCCCGTGCCCCTCCTGTCCCTGTTCCTGTCCCCTGTGTCCCTATCCCGGCTGTCCCTGTCCCTTCCCTCCTGTCCCCGTCCCGTGTGTCCCTGTCCAGTGTGTCCCCATGCCCCTCCCGTCCCTGTTCCTGTCCCGCCTGTCCCTGTCCAGCCTGTCCCTGTCCATTGTGTCCCCATGGCCCGCCTGTCCCTGTCCCTTGTGTCCCTGTCCTGCCTGTCCCTGTCCAGCCTGTCCCTGTCCCTGTTCCTCCTGTCCCTGTCCCGTGTGTCCCTGTCCCTGCCCCGTGTGTCCCTGTCCCGTGTGTCTCTGTCCTGCCCTGTCCCTGTCCCTGTCCC
>CADDXX010000141.1:415592-438586 GCA_902810485.1 Alauda arvensis
ACAAATCAAGCACCTTCCCAAAAAGAGGTTGTTCTTTTTTTTTTTTCTTCTACAGATTGTCCCACATTTCTATGGCTGGTAAAACACAGACAGGTCAGTGTAGCAGTTAATGGATGATGCCACTTCCACTTAAGTACACAGAAATGGTGGCTTGGGGGGTTTCTTTTGCCCCCCAAACCAGAACAGACTTGTTTGATTTGTCCCCCTGAGTTGCCTAGAGGCGAGAAGATGCATATAGGTGGGGTAAGCAAGCTCGTGTCACTGTGAGCAGGAATCTCTCCTGTTAAGACTGAATGAACAGCTCAAATGTTGTCTTTCATCCTTCCCTTCGTGCACAGGCTCCACTTCATTACTCACAAAAGCCCCTGGGGAAGGGGGTGCAGCTCCTGGCCCCCCCCAGCCCCCTGTGGCTGGCAGGGCTGGGGGGCAGTGGCAGGGGAAGGTCCTGGGGGGGCCACAGGCAGCTGGGGCTGCAGCAGAGATTTCCTGGTGCACCTGTGAGCCAAGGTTTGGGGTRCATTAAGACATCCTGGGCCAAATCCTCCCTGCGGGGTGGGCTGGTGCTGGCAGCTGTGCCAGGTCCCTGGGCACCAGCTGAGCMTTTCTCCATGGAAAGAGATGCTGGATCTGTGGTTCATTCTTTTTGTTGTTGGTTTTTTTTTTTTTTCCTGTTTAAATAACTGGGTTACTTAAGACTTACCTATTTAAAACAGCTACACTTTATGCTGTAAGAGTAATTTTCCCAACAATTTCACAAGCAATACAAGATAGGCATTGAAGAGATTGATGTAAAGACAGCTTTCCATTATGCAGAAGATCATTTTTCCTCTCCGGTTATTTAAGCTAACCTCCTTTAACAATCTCAGAATAAATTAATAAATACTAGTTAAATTAGAAACAGTACATCAGGTCTGACTATCAACAGAAAACAGTTCTAAGGATCCCAGTTGGGAGAAGAAAAATGATCTTATGAAATATGTGCAGTAAAAACTGGCCATGAAAAACGGAGCCTTTGATTTCCCAGCATTTGTGACATTCAAGTTAAGATCATTAGCAATGGTTTCTAATTGTCAGCTATCTAGCCTAGCCTCCTCCTCCTCCTCCAAGCTACAAGGTGAGTCTGTATCCCTCCAGAAGATTCAGTTGGCTACTGGTGGTGTATGAAATGCTCATCTCCAGTTCGTATCCTTGGGTCTGTGTGGGATTYGTGGTGACAGTCAGAGGCTGAGCTGCTCCTGCTGTTGTCAGTGTTTATGGGATCAGTTGGACCTTTACCTATGCTTGTTATCAGGAAAGCAAAGTGTGCATCACATCTTCATGCTAGACAGGAGTTATTCTTAGGTGACTATCCGTATTTTCTATGGAGCTTTCCATTGTTGGTTAAAAAGTTCTTGTCTAATATTAAAAAAAAAAAAAATAAAATTGTTGGTAGCAACTGTTCACATTTAAAATTTCACATTCCCTTTAGAATGGAGCTTTAAAACGTGGAGCAGAGCTGACATTTCCCCCAGCCTTACACTGAGTACATTAGATGGAGAAGGAACAGGGTTTTTTTTATACCACGCTGTCAGAGCCTTTTCCTGAATTTTCTGCTTTTCCAATATCCATGTCTATAAAGTCATCTGGTAGTTCTGCTGGTGGCCCTGCCGTGCTCTCCTCCACCTGCTGCTGCTGCTGCTGCTGCTGGTGGCACAGCCCAGTCTTGCACGGCCTCACCAGGGCCAGGAACAAGGCCCCCAGGACCATGCCAGCAGCACAGGAGTAGAAGGCTGAGCTGTAGTTCTTTGTCGTATCCACTAAGACACCTAGAAAAAAAAGCATTTACAGCAGTTAGCCACAGCCCACTTCCCCCCTGCCCTGCTCTGCTGGAGGGTTTTAATCTGCATTTTGTCTGCAGCCAAAACTCGGTGACAATCGGATGCCACATTAAAGTAAACCCTTGTTGTTCTGGGGTACACATTGTCATCTTCAGGCCAGCCAGGAGCCCCTGGGCACAGCAGGGATGCTGAGCCTGAGATGCATCAGGCATCTGTTTGTTGTGCCAGGCTTCACCTTCCTGCAGTGGCACAGGCACAGCGAGAGGGACTCGCCTCTGCTGCTGCCTGAAGTGGTGCCAGCTCTGGGTTTCTAACGGGATCAGGGTAGCACTGCAGYATTTCCCTTCCCTCTGAGGTTCCTCAGTGCCTCATCCGTGGGACTCTGCAGAGCTGCATTGCAGTCTTCTGGCTCTGGGAGACTCCCAACAGTGCTTGCAGGGCTTTTAGGGGAGTGCTGTGATTGGTGCTGCCAGAACACCCTCTAGACAGAGACCAGCACCAACAGCTGCCAAACACCTCCACAACAACACCGAGACCCGAGTTTGTGTTACCTGCAAGGGGTGGTCCAGCCAACCCAGCTAAGCTTTGAATGAAGACGTAGACCCCAGCTGCAGAGGACATCTTCTCAATGCCGACCACGTCGTCTTCRGCCAGGAGGGGAATATGCGTGCCCGCCACCGTGCCGAGCATGAACCCAAAATAAACGCTACATATCATCAAGCCCCAGAATCCAGAGGCAAAGGGGAAGGCAACCAAGGCTACTGCCAGCAGGATGACACAGATGAGCTCGATGTAGATCTTGCGGATGGGCTTCTTGTTGAGAAGCCAGCCCGCAAAGATCCTCCCGAAGACCTCGGCGATGGCCATGGCTGACAGGATGTAGGCAGAGTGGTCTTTGCTGATGCCGAGGCTGCGGCTCAGGGGGATGATGTAGAGGGAGGGAGCAAAGAAGCCCAGGGTTGCAAACAGGCCAAAGAATGCATAACAGATAAAGCTATAGTCTCTCATCACAGAGAAGTCCAGTAGTTTGGTTTTTGGTTCTGGAGGGGAGCTGTTATTTTCAGCGGGATTCTGTCCGTGTTGCTTTGGTTCTTCACTTTTCGGCTCTGCTTTGGTTTTTCCAGGCACATTGCTGGGTGAGGTAGTTATATCGACTCCTGAGTCTATGGACTCTATTGAGGTGCATGTTTGCTCGTTTTCAAGCATGTACTTTGTCTCCGTGGACTCCTCTGGAGGCTGTGCTTTCACTTCCTCCTGCTCTCTGATGACGATGGGGCGCAGCAGCGATCCGCAGGCGGTGATGCCGAGCTGCAGCACCCCGACAGAAAGCATGCTGTACCTCCAGCCAATCTGCTCCTTCAGGGCCGTGATTGCTGGGGAGAGAGGAAAAGTGTCACTGGGAAAGCCTGGAGTTACACCCAGGAATTGAATTTACAGCCAGCGGAGGGACTGGGGATTCACCACTGGGAGGGTTCCAGGCGCCTCTCGAAAAGGCTGAGCAGGGTCCCTCCTACTCAGGGTCTGGCACCCACCCTCCTCCCCTCTGCTGCAGCAGACASAAGCTAAAAGCTGTGTTTACCACCTGGCTTTCAGATGCCACCCTCTAGGTAGCCCCTTTTGAGGTCTCAGCAAGTTTGGGGACAAAAGGTGTGCTGTCTTCAGTGAAGGAGAGCAAACTCAATGCTTGAGTTTCCTTTTTCTGCTGCCCCCACCCTGAAACCAGCCAGCACAGAGTCTCTGAGCTTTGCTCAAAAGGTGCACGTCACTGCTTAATTAGCAGCCTTCATTTGCACCCAAAGCAGCTTTGCAGTGGGCATTAGCCCAGAGCACACGAGCACAGCAGCCCACACAAACCTCCAAGGGCAGGCAGTGACAGGGCTGTGACGCCCAGGGACAGGTCCCTAGAAGGCTGCAGCACTTTGGCAGCCCGTGCTGAGCACAAGCCCAGTAACCTTTAGGAGCAGCTCTGTGCACTGTGTGTGTTTTAAATAGCTGAAGTTTCTCGGRCTTATTTTTAGCCTGCCAGATCTATATAGGGAGCCCGGCGGGCTGCGTATCAGCCAGGCATGTCCCGGGCTGGCACATGGCACCGGGGGGGGCTCGGGCAGTGTCACACCCCTCCCTGGCACTGACTGCCACTCTGCCTGCTGGGCACGAGTGCCACGGGCATGTGAGCAACCACTTGTGGGCACTGGCAGGGCCCCTGGCTGTTTGCTTGGGGAAGGGATGGCAGAGCGTGGTACCTGGTGCGAAGGAGAAGACAGCAAAACATTCCCCTGTGGATGCCACCGCTGTGACCAGCGAGCGCCTTTTGTCAAAATACTGTGATAAAATGGTGACAGTCGGGAGGAAGGAGAGGCAGTATCCCAGGCCTGTGAATAAATGCCAAAAATTGCCATAACAACAAGTAAAGGAGGGGGAAACACCGATGCAAGAGCACGTTTTTAAGTCGGCTTTCCCGGTGGTCATTACAGTATCATTTCGGCCAACTCAGCAAGTCACCCTGGAAAAAAATCATTGGGGAAACCAGAATGTTATTTTTTTGTAAGTTGGAGGGGGCAAAAGAAAGAAAAACAGAAAAAAAGGAGAGCAAAAACCCAAACCAAGAGTCCCAGCCTCCCAAACCTGCTAGATAATGCCTTCTGCTCCCAAATAGCCAGCGGGGTCCACTTTCAGGACCTCATCTGCTTAGAAGTATTTGAGCCTGTAGCAACTGTTCCCCTAAGCAAGGCAAGCTCCTGGCCATGAACAGGACACCCAGGCCAGGCTGGAGAGGGGGAAAAGTATCAGCAGAAGAATCCAGAGACAGAGGCAGCATTAGAGGATTTGACCCCGGGCACAGCTTTGGTCTCCCCAGYGATCCCAGTCCATCAGAGCGTGGGGTGCGAGCGCGGGGCCGAGCCCAGGGTGGGACAGGGCAGAAAGCCAAGCCTGGGGCCCATCCCTGCTGCAGGATCAGCTCAGGAGGGGCAGCAGCACCAAGCACAGCCCCGTGGCTCACAGGAGGGAGAGCAGCGTGTGGCAGGGGGGACAGGAGGGGACAGGAGGGGACAGGAGGGGGACTCACCGGAGACGACGCCGATGGTGACGTACATGTCCACCACGCTGCGGGCGAAGGAGGCGATGACCATGCCCGTGCTGACCAGCAGCCCCCCGGCCATCACCACCAGGCGGTGGCCGAAGCGGTTGCTGAGGACCGTCGACAGAGGAGCTGGAGAGGGACAGAGCCATGGTCAGCACCCACCTCAGCACCTCCACAGCCACCATCTCCTGCAGAGGCTCTTCTCATCCTCCTGCCCGGGTCCCCACGAGGTGCCACCTCCCTGCTCAGCAGTGTCACCCTGGTGCCACCCTCGGAGCACTGCACGGCTCACAGCATTTAGGACGTGCTAAAAAATCACCAGGACAGACTTAAAGACGAGCACGTGGCAKCCTGGGACAAATCTGCAGCCACATGCCCAGACACCACCGGCTTGCAGCAAGGCTCAAGTTATTTCTAATCCTTTTCACTGCAGTGTTTGGTTTGAAAACTCTGGTTTTTGCCCCTTGCKGGCGAGACTTGAACAACTGGGTCAGGTTCAGTGACATGGACCATGAACCTGCACCACCCATGGACACGAGCTGGGGCTCAAAGGCACTGCCAGGCTGAGACGGACACTTCTTGGCATTGGAGGAACAGCCTCTGAGCTTTATGGCTGTGATTTAATTTATAATGCAGCCATTAGAGGCACGAAAGTCCCAGGTGCCAGGTCCTTGCACGCTGAGTCAGCAGCACCACTGCCCCTTGCACCTGCGCCGAGYGCCTGCTCCTCTTACCTGTGAAGGTCTGTACAAACACACATATGGATATTATCCAGGATATCCTGCTGTTGGTTTCGTCAAAGCTTTCCATCAGGTCGTTAAAGAAGACTCCAAATGATTTTATGATGCCGTATGTCAGGGCTTCCACAACAAAGAACGCRAAAGCGACCGTCCAGCCCCATCCTCCGTCAGGCACTTTAGTATAAACGTTAGCAGAGGTGCACGGCATCTTTACAGCTTTGACTGTCATTTTGGATCTGGAAGAAGAGGGGAGAGGGAGCCAGGCATCAGTTGAAGCTGAATTTTGCTGGARGAGGCACAGCCTGGGAGCTGTAGCACCCCTAAGGCACCACGAGCCGGACCCTGTGCTGCCGAGGGATCGAGTGTGGGAGTTGGGCTGATGTTTCCGCCTCTGTCCCTCTGTGRGCTCCTTCCTGCTGCTGCCCTCTGAGCCCAGCACCAGGAACTCTCGGCTCAGCACCCGGCTGAGCTGTTCCCAGCAGCCMAGCCCGGGAGCTGGGAGCTGTCATCTGTCTGCTGGTGCACGGGGGCGGATGGATGCGGTTCGTGAAAGCTCCACCGCGGGCTGGGCTGCGGAGCTGCAGGAACCCCGGGGCACCCATCCTCCCCAGCCTGGCCKGCCCCAAAATGGCAGCTCAGAGCTCGAAAGAGGGTGGGGACACCCCCATTTCCACCAGCTCCCCYGCAGCCCCTGGCACCACTGCCACCCCCAAGGGCAGGGGGGGCTGGATGGGATCACCCCATAAGAGACAGGGTGTCCCCAGCCCTGCCCYGTGTCACCCGGGGGCTGGGGGTGTGTGGGGGTGGCTTTGGTCCTGCATGGAGCTCCCACGGAACCCCAGTACTGCCATCACTGCACGGGGGGGACAGCACCGGTGTCACAGTCAGGGGGAGGACACTGTGCTGGGGTCACTGCCACACAGAGGGGACAGTGTCAGGGTCACAGTCCTGGGCCCACTGCCACACCTGCATGGGGTCTGCTGTGCCAGGGTCAGCACCACAGCTCTGCAGGGGGACAGTGCCAGGGTCACTGCCACACCTGCATGGGGGAGCGCTGAGCCACTGCACCACCACACCCGTGCAGGGGGACAGTGACAGGAYCACCTGCACCGGGGGTCTGCCCTGAGCTCACTGCCACCCTTGCAGCGGGTCCGCTGTGCCACGGTCACAGCCACACCTGTGCAGGGGGACAGTGCCGGGGTCACCACGGCACGTGCGCTGCGGGGGACASTCCTGGGGTCACGGCCACACCCGCGTGGGGGGTGCCAGCGCCAGGGTGACCAGCGCACAGCTGCGCGGGGCCAGCCCCGGTGCCGGGTCCCCGGAGGGCACCGAGCGCTGCCCGTGAGCAGCCGCCCCGTCCCGCCCGGACCTGCGGCTCGGGCGTGCGCTCTCCCCAGCGCCGCCGTCCCCGGCAGCCACCAGGCATTTCCCTCCTCCATTTTAGACTCGGCTCCTCGGCACCGCGCTCCGGGCGCGGGGAGCCCCCGGCCAAGCCCGCCCCAGCGCACCGGGGAACTTCGCACGGCGGAGCCAGGCGAGTGCGCGGCCCCGCGGGAGCCCGGCCGGGCTGCGAGCGCTCCCCGAGCGGGGCACGGGGGTCCCCACGCCCCGCAGCCCCTCCTGCSGTGCCGCATGGCGGGTGCGCGGCTCCCCGGGGATCCTCTGGGCAGGGATGGAGCGAGGCGTGGGCTCCTCCTGCATCCCTGCGCTGCCGGGCTCCGCCGCAGCCGGSCAGGGCCAGGGGCACGGGCGGGACCCCCCGAAGTTTGTGGGAAGTACCTGGAGACCCCCCCCGGGAGAGGGGACGGGGCTGCCGTGAATTCCTGTGTCACTGCACGGGGAGTAGGGGGGGAAAGCAGATCGGGAGGAAGCACGCTTAGGGAACAGGGAAAAAAAATTATAAGGAAAGGAAAAACAACCCAGCGAAACCGCAAAGCTGGGCGTGTGTGTTGTACATTTAAAGATTAAAAGAAATAATGATGGCAGGGGGGAAAAATTGAAAATGAAGGAGCCGGAGCGCAGGGGCCCGGCGTGGCCCCCCCTTCCCTGCATCACTTTCCCAACATTTCAGCCCTGATTCCTGCATCGCCGGGGCCGCGGGCTAAAAATACAGGGATGCAGGCGAGGGGAGGTGGGGAAGGAAAACGCTGGAAAAAAAATGAAAAAAAAAATTAAAACGTTAAAAAGCGCCCTAAAAGAGGGGGAAAAATTTTTAAAAAGGGAAACAAAGCCCTCCCCCACCCAGCTCCCCCGGAATCCCCGGGCGGGAGCCCCACTCACCCGGTGCTGCGGCGGGGTCAGGGGCTGCCCATGGCCCGGGGAGGGCGAGCGGGCGACCCTCGGCGAGGAGGCGGCCCCGCTGCCCGCCGGCCTCCGGCCGCTGCTGCTCCCGCTGCCCGCGGCGGCGGCTGCTGCTGCTCGGTGCTCGCTCGCAGCCCTTTTATACCGGCTGGAGCCGGTCTCCGCCGGCGGCTCCGCAGCGCCCATGTGCGCGGCGCCGGGCCCGGCTCGCCCAGCGGCGGCACCGCGTGTGCGGGAGGGGCGGTGCAGCGGGGCGGCCCCGCGGCTTCCCGCAGCCCCCGGCAGCCCCAGACAGACCCCGGCAGCCCCAGACAGCCCCCGGCAGCCCCCGGCCCGCACCTGCCCCGCTCGAGGCGCTCGGCAGGTGCCCGGAGCATTCCCGGGGTGCGGGGTCTGAAGCACCCTCGGGGTTCGGGGTTCGTGGTCAGGAGCGTTCCCCGGGTTTGGGGTCCGCAGCACCCCCGGGATGCGGTGCCTGGAGCATTCCCGGGGTGCGGTTCCGGAGCACCCTCGGGGTTCGGGGTCCGCAGCCCCCCCGGGCCGGGCTGGCAGGGGATGCGGGTGGGATTTGGGGAGCACACGCCGGAGCCCCCCTGTGGTGCTGGTTCTGGGGGTGGCACAGCGTGTTTGCCCCCTCTGAGCTTTGGGTGCCGCGCATGGCGTTAGGGGAAATGTGGCCCTGACTTGTGTTTTTCGGGACAAAGCATCTCCTTTAGTTGCATTTCTAGGGGAAAAATCATCTCTCTTGGTTGGGTTTTTAGGGGAAACGACTTCCTTCGCTTGTATCTTTAGGGAAAAGCATTGCCTTTTGTTACAATTCTAGGGGAAAACATCTCCCTCGGTTGCATTTTTAGGGCAAACATTTTTCCTGCTGCAATTTTTAGGGGGAACCATTTCTCTTGGTTGTATTTTTAGGGGAAAACATCTCCCTTAGTTGCTTCTTTTAGGGTAAAACCCGTCCCTTCGTTGTATTTTTATGGAAAATATCTCCTTTCATTGCATTCCTCAGGAAAACATCTCCCTCAGTWACATTTTTAGGGGGAACTCTCTCTGTCATTTGCATTTTTTGGGGAAACATCTCCCTTGGCTGTATTTTTGGGGGGAAATCATCTCCTTTAGCTGGAGTTTTAGGGAAAAACGTGCCTTTTATTGCATTTTTAGGGAAGAACATCTCAGTTGCATTTTTTTTTTAGGGAAAACCTATGCCTTGGTTGAGGGGAAAACATTTCCATTGGTTGCATTTCTAGGGGAAACCAGCTCCCTTAGTYGCATTTTTAAGGGAAAACATGTCCTTTATGTAGGAAGCTTCAAAAGTAGGGATTTGTGAGTCAAGCAAAGCAGGAGAGACCGACTCACCACCCACAGGGATGGGGAGGGAGGGAGCAGGGGTTCAGTCATCCTGAAATCACAGAACATCCTGAGCTGGAAGGGATCACTGAGTCCAACCCCTGGCCCTGCACAGACACCCCAAAACYCCCWCACTGTCCTTGAGAGCKTTGTCCAAACTCTCCTGGAGCYCTGGCAGCCTCAGCTCSCTGCTGCAGCTGCATCYTGCTCCTGTTCTCYGTGTGCTGGGCACAGATGGATGCTGCCAGGAGGATTTGGAGTCTTGCACCATTCCTTGGGACTTTTGAGTCAGTGATTTCTGCCTGCAGGGAACAGCAGAGGGGTCAGAGTGGGTGTGTGACCACACCTCTGCTCACCCGCCCTCCTGGGATCTGCCCCCTGTGCTGGGTCGGTGTGGAGCCTGCTGATCCTGGTTCATACCCCTGGAAAAAGCTCCCAGGTTAAAATGTTCCTGCACTGCACGGGCTGCTGTGTTTGGTTTGGCCAGAGTCCCTTCTGCTGCTTTTCCCTTCCTTTGTCCCCGTGGGATTGCTGGTGGGACAGCACAGCCACGGGCAGCAGGTAGCTGGGGCAAACTTCTCCTGATTCCCCAAACTGGTGCCTTGGCTGGGGAGCTTTGGGAAAGCTGCTGCTGGTTTCTCTTGGCAATGCTGGCCCAGCAACTGCTGCCTCCAAGTGCTGGTGCTCTCAGGGAGGTTTCAGCAGCTTCACTCCTCACAGTCCCCTCCTGAACAAGCTGAAATCCTTCTGAAATCCATCAGAAATCCATCAGAAATCTGGGTACTCAGCCATGGGAGTGTGCCCTGAGAGCCTCCTATCTCCCTGTCCCACAGGAAAACCCCTTCCTCTGAGGGAACCCTTGAGCTGGTTGTCCCTTTTCCATGCCCAGCCTTTCATCGGGGTGCCGATGAAGGGTGACCACCCCTCTGAGRGGAGCCAATATCCCGTTATACCAGCTTTTCCTCGGGAGTGGGTCACCCTCCCCGTGCTGAAATTCTTCCTGGTAGCGACAGCGCAAAGTGGGACTGTGGGACAACAAAAGAGGTTTGTGCCTCCAGGGGAGAAATAAGAATGCAAATATCTTTGGCATGAAAAACCCAAAGCGATTTGCTCTTTGGTATTTCTTGTCAGTACTTTGCATCTGTCTGTGCCTCACCTTCCCATTCCTTTGGGCTTTCCAAGAGCAATAAGGCTTTGGGGAACGCTGGGGGCTGCAGGGGCCCTGTGGGGGGACAGGGAGAGTGGCTGCAGCTCTCCAGAGCTCCCCATTCTCGCTGCAAAAGCCTTTTTTCCCTGTGTTGTTTGCCCACTTTGGGGAGATTTCCCTGCTGCTTGGCTTGGCTGTGCCTGGCTGGGATCCTTTTCCCTGGCACATCCATTGTGGGTCCGTCCCGTGCCTGGCAGCGCTCGCAGCGGGACGTGCCTCTTGAGCATCCCGGGAGCTCCGGCGGCACGGCTGGGGTTTGAGAGCTCTGTAATGCACGGGGAAGCAGAGCGAGCCTCCTGTCTGCGGGCATAAATCAGGCAGGAGCTGGAAAGCAGCGCTGGGGAGAGCAGGGGAGCGCGGGCCCCTGTGCAGAGCCGCCCGATGGCTCCGGCACTTCCAGTTCATTTGTTCTGCCGGGCTTTGCCCAGCCCTGCTCGGCATGGGAAATGTTTTCTCTGAAAGACCCAGCAGCGAGATGGGTGAAAAACATTCTCCTGTCCCAGGAGCTGGCAGGAATCCTGGTAAATCTGCAGAACTATGTTTTTGTCGGTGCTGCTTATTCTGTGAGGAGAACTAGTATAAACTCTTCCAGTAGAAAACCTTTTTTCCTGGAATAAAGTCCTGACTGTGTCCAGAGCATTGTCAGGGCGGCTGTGCTGGGAATGAGCTGTGCTGTAAACATGTCAGCACTGGGGAGGCCCRGTGGGGCAGGCACAGAGCTCCTGCCCCTCTGCCCCCTGGGCAGGCTCCTCACCAGGTACCTGCTGCCCTTCTCTGCTCAAATCAAAGTCTCTGCAACCTTGAACTGCAAACAAAACATGGGTTTATTTTTCTRCCCCCTGAAAGCCTGCCTGCCCTGCCATCCATCCCCTGCAGGCTGTGGCTGGACATCCCCCGATGGGATCACCATGGGGGTATGTCCCCATCCCACACCACTCAGTGGCTGTGGGGTCAGCACAGCCTGAGCCATCACTTCTGCTTGCCTGCCTCCATTCCCCTGAGCCCAGCTGGCACCAGGGGTGACCCTGGGAGCTCCTGGAGTGCTCCTGGATAACAGCAGGTACCCACTCTGGTCTGAATTCCTCATCCTTTGCTGCGTTCAGCTCCTCGTGCCAGGGGTGGGGATCCTGCTGGGACTTTCAGCAGGGCCACKGGGTGGGTTTGGGCTGGAGATCAGAGCTGGGACACCCCGGGTGGGTTGTGAGCCCTGGGAGCTGGCAGGGGATGGCTCAGCACAGCTGGGTGTGCTTCAAAGGGCGGCAGGTTTTTCTGGGCTCCAGACACCGCTTTGCTCTCCAGGCAGGCRTGAAATGTGAAAGAATGTGAAAAATGTGAAAATGATCATGCTGGCYCCAAGATTTGTAAACTTTCTGGTTAATGTGTAATAAATACATGACAGATGCTGCCAGCACTGTGTGGGTGACCCCTCTGTGGTGGCACTGCCAGCAGTGACATCCCAGAGAGGCATCCCCCCTCCTCGACACCAGCCCGGCCGTGTCCTGCTCGGAGAGGCTTTGGAGCTTTTCTAAACTGGTTCATCTGGTTTGCACTTCTGCAGGTTCCTGAGAGCTGCCTTGCCTGGCTTGCAGAAGGCAGGGTATTTATTTGCTCAGTCCTCCCCTGGTGCAAGGTGCGTGCTGTGACGCCCAGGTGCGCCCTGTCCAGCCGAGGAACGCGCTGCCASTGTGCTCACCTGGCGGCCTGGGATGCTGGGAGGGATTCCTCCCAGGTGGCTCATCCAGCTGCAGCCACCTGTGCAGTATTTCCTGCTTGGCACAAGGCACGGTGCCGCAGTGTTCCTGCCACAGGCAGCCCGGGGAATCTCTCCTGAGTCATTGGGATTTTTGCAGAAATAGCGAAAAGTCGCTCGGTCAGCTCTGGGTGGGTCTGGCTGACTGCAGGAGGGGACAGAGGTGCTGCAGGTCCTGGTGCAGTGGTGATAATCCCAGCTGCAGGTCCTGGTGCAGTGGTGATAATCCCATTAATCCCAGCAGGGGCTGGGATTTATCCCAGCGAGACTCCCAATTCCTCCAGGGGGATGTGCACAGCCAGGACTCAGTGAGAATGAGAACAGAGGTGCTGCAGGTCCTGGTGCAGTGGTGATAATCCCAGCAGGGGCTGGGATTTATCCCAGGGAGGCTCCCAGTTCCTCCAGGGGGATGTGCACAGCCAGGAAGGACTCAGTGAGAATGAGAACAGAGGTGCTGCAGGTCCTGGTGCAGGATTTATCTCAGGGAGGCTCCCACCTCCTCCAGGGGGATGTGCACAGCCAGGACTCGGTGAGAATTTAATCTGAAAAGGGTCAGAGAGGGCTCGGAGTGCAGTGGAGTTGGGTGCCAAGGGATGGCCTCACACTCCTGGATGTGGTCTGGATGTGGATGYTCCACGGGCCGTGTTCTGCCTCGCCTTCAAACGGCATCAGGGATCAGAGGTTTTGTCTGATGCTAATGCATGAATTTGAGCCCYGAAAGACTTTCCCTGTAATTTAGGGAGGAGAGAGTGTCCTTTGAAAACGGTTTGGATTGTTTTTGTTAGCTGTGTCATCCTGGCACGCCTCCCCAGAGCAGATGGAAGGGACAGAGSTTTGTGGGTTCGGCTGCTTGGAGGTGTGCTGGGTTTTCCCAGGTGCACTGGGGGGTCTCTGGGGCACCCTGTGGGGTGCAGGGCCACCCCTCAGGAGCGGGACTGGGTCTGGGATGGTGCTGCTGGGAGAATGTTTGGAGAGGCTGGGATTTGGCACGGAGAGCACGCTCAGCCTGGGAGGGGCTGGGAGCTGCTGGGTGCCAGCGGAGGTGCCAGAGGGCAGGATTAGGTGGTGTGTCTTCCCAGAAAGCCGGAACACCACCTGCCTGAGGAGCTCAGCTCCACTTTTGGTGCTTTGTTTTTGCCCAAACASCARTYCTAGCAGAGGGTGACACCCTGCTCCRTTGTGGAGAGTCCCAGACAGGGGACAGGGAYGGGGCTGGGATGGGCTGGGGTCTCCCTGACCACTGGGAAGTTGGTGGCTYAGTTCTGTGCTGTCCYTGGCCCAGCTGGGCTYAGCTCCTGAGCAGGGGGTGTTGGACCCAAGCAGAGCTCCTCCTTTAAAGCCCCCATCCATGAAGAAWTCCAAGGAAATTACAAAGGAATTCTTGTTTTGAAAGTAAAGGCAATTTGGCTGCCATCAAACATGTCCAGAGACATAATCYTGATTGTTGGAGCTGTGGGGATGCAGGAGGGTGCAGAACAGGACCCGAGCTCCTGGGCTTTGTTGGGGCAGCTTCTCCCACAGCTGAGCCCCCTCCCACAGCCCCAGCACCCACCACATCCCACCCCCATTAGCTGATGTACCCAGAGCCTCCAGGCTTTATAAATTAACACTCTGGGCTATGAATTATGAATGGAGCCACATCTCTGATCACTGCAATGCTCTGCTGACAGCTCAGGAGCTGCTGATCCAAGTGACAGCCCAAAGCTTTTAAAGATGGGAACAGCAAAACCTGGGAATAATTTACTTAGCAAGCTACAAACCACTATGGCCTACAGATGGGGCTCATCGTATTCCCTCTCCTGCCTGCTCCTGTCCTGTTCTTCTCTTTTGTTTCCCAGTATTGCCTTCTCTACTCTCCCTCTTTATCTTAATGGATGTTGTCCTGCTTGGCTGTGTTGACCATCCCTTGGGAGCTGCATCCCTCGTGCCACATTCCTGCCCCAGTGTTGCTGGGGACAGCTGGGGACAGCTGGATCTGACCCAGGCACAGATGCCCACAGCCAGTGCAGAGCTCCTGGTACAGGACAGGACCCAGTGGGATTTTGGCAGATCTCTGCATCTTCATCTCCCTTTGGCCATAACTTTGTGTCCAAGACATTGCATTCCACAGCTCCATCTGCTCCGTGGAGCTCTGCCACAKCTCCGTCTCTGCCATCGGTCTTTGGAGGGTTTGTCCTTGAACCTTTCCATCTCTGGAGGCCAAATCCTGCCCTAAGCAGCTGGATGTGCTTAATCCTGGGTATTCCTGGGGTTCTTTGCCTGCTGGGTTTGTCTGGATTCCTGCCTCCTCACCTCTGGGGCAGTTCCTCCTCAGCCGGGCTGTGCTCCCTGCTCTGTGCTGGGGCAGTGGAACTCAATTTGGACAATGGGCTTCAGACACTTGTCAGCTGTCACAAATCAAGGCAGGGCCCTTTATGTCCCCCTGGTGGGGCTGTGCCCTCTGCAGCACTTGGGAGAAAGCCCTTGGCAAGCAGGAGGGAGCATGGGATGGCAGGGACACAGGATGGCAGGGGCAGGAGATGGCAAGGGCAGGGGATGGCAGGGACATGGGATTGCAGAGGCAGGGGATGGCAGGGACAGGGGATGGAAGGGGCATGGGATGGCAGGAACACAGTATGGCGGGCACATGGGATGGCAGAGACATGGAATTGCAGGGGCAGAGGATGGCAGGAACACGGGACGGCAGGGACATGGGATGGCAGGGACAGGGGATGGCAGGGACAGGGGATGGCAGGGACATGGGATGGCAGGGGCACAGGAAACCATCCCAGCCTGAGCAATGGGTGCAGGAAAGGGACACTCCATATTCCCAGTCCTTTCCAGCTGAGCCGTTGGGAACCAGGCAGCAGAGCAGCTTCAAAGGCAAAGTCTGTGGAGAGGGTGTTTTGCCCTGGGCTGGGATGCAGGAGCACTCCCCAGGTCCTGACTGTTCTGTTTCCCTTGCACAGGGGATGCTGTAATGAGGTGAAGGACAGACTGACAGAGCCCCAGCAGTTCCTTCCCCACCCAAAGGGCAGGGGCTCAGCCTGCAGGGAAGGAGCCATTTTTGGACACAAACATCCCTCTGGCTGCAGTGAGGGGAGAGGAGCTGCCGCTGCCGCCGCCGATCGAACCCGCTCCTGGCGGGGAAAATACCACTTCAGTTTGGTGTCTAATTAGATATTTACCAGGAAGGAAGGAAAGATATAAATAGGGTGACAGTGACTTCAAAGGGTGTTTTTTGACTTCTAAGAATAACACCTTCGCTGGCGCCGATTTCGGGAATATCGGCTGTGCCTGGCTGTGAAACACGGAGGAGGTGTCGCAGCTCGGTCGGCAGCCAAGGGAGCAAACCCAGACCCCAGCCCCCGTGCAGCCCCACGGGACCAGCTGAGGAAGGGACAGAGCCCGTGGAAAGCTCAGCTGCATCCCCAGGGACACAGCAGAGGGAGTTTGGGGAAGACCACCGGTGCTGCAACACAGGAGGGGATGTGGGGCACCATGGGCACCCCGTCCCTGTCCCCATGGGCAGTGCTGCTGCTCAGCCTGSTGCTGCTGGGACTCTGGGCTCCCTGTGTGCTGAGCAGGAAGCCCAACTTCATCGTCATCCTGGCCGATGATGTGGGCTGGGGGGATCTGGGAGCCAACTGGGCAGAGACCAAGGAGACCCCGCATTTGGATCAGYTGGCTGCCGAAGGAACGAGGTAATGTCTGTCCCCTTCCCTGCCCTCACCCAGCATCCCTGGTTACTCTGTGCTGCAGCACTGGGGAATTCAGCCCTGTGGGACTGGCAGGCGAAGGGATTTCATTGGTGTGGGTTTGGGTGCATGGGGAGGGCAGCCAGAGCCTGGTGCCTTGGGGTGCAGCTCCATCCATCCCTGCTGGAACCTGCATCTCCCACCCTCATCCCCAGAGCAAAAAGGGGGAGTGTGCAGGGGAGCAGGGAGGGACAGGGCAATGTTAGAGCTCCCAGGGCATTGTGAGATGAAGGCTCCTTTCATCCTGCAGGTTCGTGGATTTCCACTCAGCTGCCTCCACGTGCTCCCCRTCCCGCGCCTCGCTGCTCACGGGGCGCCTGGGGCTGCGCCACGGCGTCACCCACAACTTCGGCATCGCCTCCCTCGGGGGCCTCCCCCTCAACGAGACCACCCTGGCCGAGGTSCTGCGGGGGGCTGGCTACACCACGGGGGCCATAGGTAATGCCAGAGTGCCAGGGGGCGGCCGGGGAGGTGGCAGGGGTGACAGAGGTGGCCTTGCAGAGGAGGCACTTGGGTGAAACGCTGGCAGCGAGAGGAAAATGGAAAGGATCACGTGGTGGAGATTTCACACATCCCCCTTGGATTTTGCAACGCCAAGCTTAAGATTTTCCTTCTCAATGGTGCTCAATGTCTCATTGCTTTGCCTCACGAAGAATGTGCTGGGTGTTCCTTAGCAGAGGGGGCTGTTCTGGGTGGCTCTGCCATCCTGCTTCCTGCACCACGGGCAGTGCCACTGGCCTGGTGGCTTTGGGCACCCTCCTGTCACTGTGGGTCCCCCTCTGCCTGTACAAACCCTTTGAACCTGCAGCTCCTACTGTTATGCTGGCAGAAAATCCCTCTGTTTTTCCATTCCCCCCCCAGTTTTTGCAGTTGTCCCTCTTGGATCAGTGTGTGAGGTGGCAGCAAGCGTGTGCTGGAGGTCAGGGGATGAAGCTGGCTGTGAGGGAGGGGTTAGGAAGCTGTCTGCTCAGAACACAAACACATGAAAGAGCCTTTTAAGGCTGGAAGCAGTCGCTTTGCACAGACATGAGATACCTTATGCATTTTTTCTGGGTTTTCTGCAAAAATAGACGGCGTTCTGGAATGGCAGCCAGCACAAACAAGGAGCCTTTCTTGTAGCTTGATTAAAGCCCCCAGCACTGCGGGCACCTCGTGGTAGGGCTGCTGGTGGCCAGAGCTGTGTCACCTCTGAAATGATGTTCTGTGGCTTCCACACAGGCAAGTGGCACCTGGGGCACCACGGCCGCCATCACCCCAGCTCCCGCGGTAAGGGCTGTGCCAGCGGGGTSGGGCTGGGGGCCCTGTGCCCACCTTGACCCCACTGACCCCCTCGCTTACCTCCCAGGTTTTGACTACTACTTTGGGATCCCCTACAGCCACGACATGGGCTGCACAGACAGCCCTGGCTACAACGTGCCGCCCTGCCCGCCCTGCYCGCGGCGCGGCACCGCTGCCAGGTACGGGGCACGGGGGTCAGTGCTGCCACGGGAGGGGGTGTCTGCAGCACTGTCCCCAGCCCTGGGGGCTGCCCTTGCCTGTGGTCACCTCCCCTCGTGCTCTGTGCAGCCAGCTCCCCCCTGCAGGGTGCAGGCTGGCAGCACCCCATGCCATGGGGACGTTGGCACCGCTCCCTTGAGTCTCCCTTCCTTTCTGGAAGGCAGGGGAAGGGCCAGGCTCCCTGCGTGCTCTGGTGACAAACCTGGCTCTTCCCAGCAGGAAGGACTGTTACACAGAGGTTGCCCTGCCTCTCTTTGAGAATGTCACCATCATCCAGCAGCCCGTGGAGCTCGGCAGCCTGGCCCGGCGCTATGAGGAGGAGGCAGCACGCTTCATCCAGAGGGCCAGGTGAGGGYCACCCGCTGTCCCCTGTGTGTCCCCTTAGCTAGGGGAGCGCCTGGGTCACTGCAAGACTCCTTTGCATCCTGCTGGTGCAATGCCAGGGGAGATGGGTGCTGCCCCATGGTTCACATTTGGGGTGTCTGTGACTTGGCTTCCTGCTGGAGGAGGCACTGAGGCTCTCCTGGTGTCCTCTAAAAGGGTCGTGTGTTTTTAAAACCATCATTTTTGAGGAAAGTCAAAGCCTTTGAGTGGGGCTGTGCCTCCTTCGTGGGGGGAAGTGCATGATGTCAAGGCTGGTGGGGATGGGAGGGAGGCAAACGCTGCCAAAGGGAGCCAGGATGTCCCTTTTCATCCTTGAAGCACACAGGGTTGTGGGACAGGAGCGTTACTGGGTATTGGGATGTCCCCTTTCATCCTTGAAGCACACAGGGCTGTGAGGCTGGGCGGTTGCTGGGTGTTGGGATGTCCCTTCATCCTTGAAGCACACAGGGTGGTGGGGTTTTGGGGTTGCTGGGCATTGGGATGTCCCCTTTCACCCATCCCTGCATCCCTGGGGATGAGGTGGCRGTGGAGGTGCCTCCATGGGTGTGAAGTGCTGGCAGGGGCTGTCACCAGGCRCTGAATGGTGCTCAGGGTGGGACCAGAACAGCACCCAGAGGCGTTTGAACACGCCCCGGTGTGAGACTGGATCCGTTTTGAGGACAAAGCGCCCCGAGATCGCTGGGCTGCAGGATCTGCCTCCCCTGGCCTCAGAGCACAGGAGGTGCCCGGGTGTTTTTGTCCCCGAGGAGCAAAGTGGCTCCTCCGGATGACGCCCCCGAGCCCTGCTGACGGGTTGTGTAATTTTTAATCCCCATTATTGGCGGATTACGAGCTGTGACTTTGCAAAATGCCTCCCTGCAGAGCGAGGAGAGGAAGCGCTGCCGGGCAGCCCTGCCTGAGCCCATCCCCTGCCTGAGCCCATCCCCTGCCTGAGCCCATCCCCTGCCTGAGCCCATCCCCTGCCCGAGCCCATCCCCTGCCTGAGCCCATTCCCTGCCTGAGCCCATCCCCTGCCTGAGCCCATCCCCTGCCCGAGCCCATCCCCTGCCTGAGCCCATTCCCTGCCTGAGCCCATCCCCTGCCTGCATCCCGGGATAACGCAGGCCCAGGGGAGGCGGCTCCTTGGGGTGAGGTTTGTGTAACAGGGGTGAATGAAGGGCTGGGCAGGGAGCAGCACATGGGGAAATGGCTCTTTACAAAGCTGGGTGCTGCTTTGTTGCACATGGCCTGTAGTTTATCCCTTTGGGTACCAAAGATTGGTGTGGGGTGGTTTGGCCACGTTTGGGATGCTGAGGGTACCCRGGCTCTGGGCTGTGGGGCAGCAGCAACCCCTTCTCCTGCCAAACCCCCAGCTCTCCGGGCTGCCAGGGGGCTGTGTGGCTGTGAAACCAAGTGTGTAAGCTCCGGGTTAATAGGAAAAACCTTTAARCTCCCAGCAGTGTTTTGGGGTTATCAGCGTTCACGGAGAACAGGATTTAGCAGGTGCCTACCTTTTCTCCCCTTCTCTTTGATGGCTTGTTCCAGTTTTCCCCTGCCTGACTCATTCATTACAGGGCAACAAAAGAACACCGGATTTGCCATCCCAGTGTTTTTTTAACCAGTCAAGGTTCAGCAATTTGTGACAGTGAGATGAGGCTCTGCTCGAGCACAAGCGAGCGTGGGAGCAAAAGTCAGGGACTGTCTTCAGTTATTGATTAAACGTTTGCTCAATCTCCRGGGCAATCCCGAGCTGTCTGTGTGGCTGATGAGGGATGTTCAGCTGAGCATCACAGCCATCTGGATGCTGGAGTGCTGCTCCCAGGTGGGATGTGAGCCAGTGGAAGCAGCTTCCCCAGCTCCAGGGGCTCTGGCGCCCCATGGGGAGAGGTCTCACGAGTGGCAGCGTGCAAGGGGCACACGAGCTGTCCCGGCAGGCAGGGTGCCAGGGGGGCACAGCYCTTCAGGGGCTCCAGCTCCGGGCAGGACGGGGTTTACTCATTTTTCCAGCGCAGGTGGGTGACGGGCAGAGGAAGGAAGTGTCGGGACGCACGTTGGAAGGGCCCGCAGAGCTTCCAGCAGGCAGCGATGGGGCCGGGGGCGGGATCCGCGTCCCCGGGATCCGGCCCCTCCCCGCCGCTGGCCATCCCACCCTTCCCCTCCGAGGTCCCTGAGGAAGAGCAGGGCTCGTTGGAGCAGATAAATATAGCTGTAAACAAGCAAACAGGACGTGTCCTGCCGTGATGTAGGAGCGAGCAGGCGAACGTGCTGCGGTCCCTGCGCGGGGCTGGGGGCACTGCCCGGCTYCTGCCAGGGGGGTGTGGGGGCTGCTGTGGCCCATCCTCTGCCCACTGCACCAGCAAGGCCTGGCACTGGCTGGGGAGGGGGACAAAGGACCAAAATGGGCCCCCTGAGAGAGAGCAGAGGGAGGTTGTGGGTGCACCAGTGTGGGGTGATGATCCACAGGATGTGGAGGGTGAGGATTGGACATGGGGGCTGTGAGCAGGACGTTCCCATCCCACTGAGTCCTGTGGCACACATGGAATGGGGGAGGAAGGGGAAAATCCATCCCAGATGGGGGGAACAGCTGACAACAGGGGCACAATGGGGAGAGGTTCAAGCAGGACCAGGGGAGAAGTGGCTCAGCTCAGCCAAGCTTCCTCCCTGCAAGGAGAGGGCTGCCTGGAGGGTTTGCAGCTGGGTGATGCACATGGGGTGTTTTTCCCCCAAGGAGCTGCGGCAGAGGCAGGGATGAAAGGGTGACTGGTCTGTGTGCCCAGGCTCAGCAGTGCCACCACCCCAATGACCTCCTGCCACTGCCTTCCCCTGGAGGCTGAGCACTCTCCCCGTGTCCCCTGTGCAGTGACAGCGGACGTCCCTTCTTCCTCTACCTGGCCCTGGCCCATATGCACGTGCCTCTGACCCCGCCGCTGCCCCCTGCTCCGGGCAGGGACATCTACGGAGCCTCCCTGAGGGACATGGATGTGCTGGTGGGACGGGTGAAGGAGGTGGCTGACAGCCTCGGCAAGGGCAGCACGCTCCTGTGGTTCACAGGTACAGCAGGAAAACGGGCCGGGGGTGACACTGGGGACTGAGCCTGGAGGCGGGGGCAGGACCTGTGTTTGTCCCCTGCCCTCGATGTCCCCTACCTTCAATATCCCCGACCTTCAATGTCCCTGCCCTCAATGTCTCCCATCTGCAATGTCCTCTACCTTCAATGTCCCCTGTCCTCAATGTCCCCTGTCCTCAATGTCCTCTACCTTCAATGTCCCCTGTCCTCGATGTCCCCTGCCCTCAATGTCCTCTACCTTCAATGTCCCCTGTCCTCAATGTCCCCTGTCCTCGATGTCCCCTGCCCTCCATGTCCCCCACCTTTGACATCCCCCACCTGCAATGTCCCCTGCCCTCAATGTGTCTGCCCTCGATGTTCCCTGCCCACGATGTCCCTGCCCTCGATGTTCCCTGCCCTCGCTGTCCCCTTGGTGCTCCCATTGCTCTGTGGATGGGGAGTGGTCCCCGTGTGGGGATGGCGCTCCCAGGCCCCTGCTGTGCCCACTCAGCTGGGTGCCCACCCTGCCACCCCCCTCCGGCCAGAAGTGGTGGGGCTGTGACTAATTAAACCACAAATCCTCGTTCGTTAAGAAGCCCAAATCCGCTCTGAGCAGCCTCCCTAATGAGGATGTCTCGCTCCTGATGACAGGAACCGCTCGGCCGCTCATTAACGCCCGGAGCTGGTGGCACCGCGCCCCCCCTGCCCTGCCCTGGCTGCACTCCAGCCCCTCGCCCTGCTCTCAGCCCCTGCAAACCAACTGCTAAAAACCGGAATCCATCAACCAGCTGCTCTTGCTCGYGTGGGGAGGCATCACAGGGGTGACAAAGAGGGGTGGAAGGTTCCCTTGTCCTTGCCCAGCCCCCCATACACGCACTGTGGAGGTGTCCCCTGTGTCTCTCACGGGGACATTTCTTTCTCTTGCAGGTGACAATGGCCCCTGGGCACAGAAGTGTGAGCTGGCAGGACGCCTGGGGCCATTCGTGGGTGCCTGGCAGAGGCAGCGAGGTAACCTGGCAGCGTGGGGGGGTCCCCGTCCCCGGGGGGAGCCGCTCCACAAAGCCCTTCCCTGCCCCCCGAGGGGACACGGGCACCATTCCACCCCCAGCCCTTCCCTGCCTGCTGCCCTGGGCTCCAGCACAGCCCAGCGCTATTTGTTCCTTTCRAACAGTCAAGTGTCCCCCAAAACTGCTGCGGGGCGGGGCTGGGGTCCCCSTTACCSYGGAACTTGGGGTGAGTGTGCTGCTGTGGAGATGGGATGTTGCTGTGTGCCCCATCAGGGTCTCACAGCCCCCAGCCCCATCCTGCCAGGAGCAGAGCACCCAGCAGCACCCTCCCTGCACCCCGGCACTTTGCTTTTCTTTCTCTCCATCGTTTTGTTGGGCTTTTTTTTTTTTTTGTTTGTTTTGTTTTGGTTTGGTTTTTTTGTGGTTTTTGGGGGGTTTTTTGGTTGTTTTTTTTTTTTTTTTTTCACTCCTAACTCCCTTTCCGGCCAAGCCATCTGCTCGGTGGGTTTATTTCGGCCGGGACAGCCAGAAACATTCATGAGTCAGGCGTTTCCCACTTCTGCTTGTATTACGCAGTGCTAACGTGCCASGCTCGGCTCCCCCTGCCCGGGGTCAGCACTGGGGGGCTTCCTCCTCCGCTTCCTGACACTTCCCTGGGCAAACTGCGCTGGCTCCGTCCCATTCCCAGAGCCCTTCCTTCTCGCGGCCCCGGGCTGGAATCGTAACCTTCATTTTCTAGTAAACAAACCCCGCTGACGGCCCCGGGTTGTTGCTCTTGAGCAACCCCGGGTCACAAGCCCGAGCAGCTGGTGCAGGAGCGGCGGCGTTCGGGAACAGGGCGAGCCAAACACGGCCCCTTGTCAGCCCCTCGCTGCCCTGCGGAACAGCCGGGTGCCCCCCGCCCCGGGGACCGCAGAGCTGGGGCTGGCAGAGCGCTCCGAGCCGGCTACAAACACCGCCTGCCAGGCTGCCTTCGGAAATCCCTGCGCTGGCATGTTTGGAAAGGCGGCCGGGGCTGCTGCCGGCGGGGCTGGCACTGCCCGGGGCTGCCGCGGGTGGGTGCTCGGCCCTGCCTGCCCGGGGGCATCGTTCCCTGC
>CADDXX010000141.1:449099-472926 GCA_902810485.1 Alauda arvensis
GGTGCCTGGGATCCCTGGAATGCTCTGTGCCAGGCAGGGTGGGATGAACATTTTGGGGTGCCCATTGCTTCTCCATTCTGGAGAATGTGGATGGACATTTTGGGGTGCCGAGGGTGCCTGGAATGCTGTGCCAGGCAGTGTGGGATGGACATCTCTGGGTGCCTGGGATCCCTGGAATGCTCTTTGCCAGGCAGTGTGGGATGGACATCTCTGGGTGCCTGGGATCCCTGGAATGCTCTTTGCCAGATAAAGTGGGATGGACATCTTGGGGTGCCCATTGCTTCTCCATTCTGGACAATGTGGGATGGACATCTTGGGGTGCCTGGAATTCTCTGTGTCAGGCAGTGTGGGATGGAGATCTTGGGGTGCCGAGGGTGCCTGGAATGCTGTGCCAGGCAGTGTGGGATGGAGATCTTGGGGTGCCTGTTGGTGCTCTATTCTGGACAACATGGGATGGACATCTTGGGGTGCCTGGGATCCCTGGAATTCCTTGTGCCAGGCAGTGTGGGATGAACATTTTGGGGTGCCTGGGATCCTTGGAATGCTCTCTACCAGATAATGTGGGATGGACATCTGGGGGTGCCCAGGGTGCCTGGAGGGGCAGGGCTCCGTGCCGGCACCTGCTCGGGCACCGCTGCACTCATCAGCTGTGAGTGCTGTTACTAAACTTGGCACTGCAGCTGCCTACAACTCCGGCAGATGTTTCTAATTTTTAGCACAGTGGAAATTTCTTGAATCACTTTTCAACTCAAATCCCAGGGAGGAAACCTCAAGTGACTCATCCCTCAGTGCAGGCATTGGCTCCGCGGCAGATGTTATCGGCGAGAGGAGCCGCTGGAGCGTCCAGCTCACTTGTCTCCTCACTGCCCAGTGCCAGGGCAGCCGTCCCGTGTGGATCAAGTGTCCTAAATACCAAAAGGGAGAGATGTGACCCACCCTTCCCTCCTTCCCTCGCTGCTCACCCCGTTCCCTGGCTGTTGCCAGGGAAGGGAGCCCTCGCACAGCGGGGTGAGTCAGAGCACGGGAGGGATGTGGGAGTGATGTTCCAGCACCTCACCTTCCCCTCTGCCTCGCATGAGCTCACCCTCAGCTCCTGGCTCCAGCCTGGGGCTCGGCTCCCTTGGATGTCCCCGCTGCTGGCTGAGCTGGGAGCACCCAGGGAGGTGCTGGGTGACACAGAGCACCTGAGCTCCCAAATATTCCACRGGCATTTAGTGATAGGACAGGGGGGGAATGGTTTTAGAGTAAAAGATGGGAGATTTAGGTTGGATGTTAGGAAGAAAATTTTATGGGTGGGGTGGCCCTGGCACAGGTTATCCCAAGAAGTTGTGGCTGCCCCATCCCTGGAAGTGTCCAAGGCCAGGCTGGATGGAGCATGGGCAATCCCCATGGCAGGGGGTTGGACTGGATGGGTTTTGAGGTCCCTTCCAACCCAAACCATTCATGGCAATCTGCTCTGCTCAGCTGAAAGCCCCAGAGCCTTTGTGATTCCTTTCTTGCCATAGAACTGGGAGGTGAATTTGGAGGGTGCTGCACAAAATCCAAGGGAGGTGTTGGTGTTTCCTGGGGCCCTTTTGGCATCACCCCACCCTTCAGCAATCCCAGCTCTGCTGCTTGCTCAGAGTGCAGGCCCTGAGTGMCATCTGTGAATGTGTGCAGGGGCAGGCTGTGGCTCACCTGGGGAGGATTTGATGGAGCAGCTGTTCCCTGCCATGGGCTGACAGGRATGCTTCTGTCCCTCCTGCAGGTTCTGCTGCACCCCAACAGCGGCGCAGCCGGGAAGGTCGGCGAGGTCGAGGCGCTGAGGCTGGCCCAGTACAAGGCCTTCTACACCACAGGTAGTGCCCCCCTAACAGAGGCTGTGAAGTCTAGGAAAAGACTTCTGGAATTCTTAGATCCCTGCAGATGCAGGTGGAAACCAACTCGGGTTAATTCAAGCAAGAGCAGACCCAAGGATGGTGCTGCAGCCTGGGGCTGGGCTCAGAAACGCTCTTGGAATAAGAGCTGGGATGGGGTGGGGTGGGAAAGGGCCACCCTGGGTGGGTGAGGAATGCAGAGGTGATCCCTGGATCTCTGTGACTCTGGGGTTTTTCTCCCATTTCCTCCCTAGGAGGGGCCATGGCCTGTGATGGCAGCACTGGGCCRGCGGAGCAGCACCAACCACCCCTCATCTTCAACCTGGACCGTGACAGCCAGGAGCAGGAGCCTCTGGAYGTGGCATCCAGGGAGTACCAGGCAGTGCTGCCTGCCATCAGCAGGGCTTATGCCCAAGCTCTGCAGGACATTGCAGCAGACAATGTCTCCGTTGCAGATTATTCCCAGGATCCAGCTGCAATTCCCTGCTGCAACGTGCAGCACGTGGGCTGCCGCTGCCAGGGGGCTCRTGGAGCCAGGCTGGATCCCCATGTGCAAAAGAGAACACCATGGCTTTGTCTTTAAGCAAATAATTGCTCAGGCTGCTCCTTTCCCAAGTGTGGTGTCTGTGAGCTCCAGGCTGGAGGTGGCCATGGACAGGGATGGAGGCTGTGGTTCCCTCTGCTCCATGCTGGGAAGAGGGAGGTGGGTTGGGTGTGGGGCTGGGGGAGCACGCAGAGGGTCCCCCTTGGACCCTGGGCATGTGGAAGGCTTTTTGTAGAGCTCTTTATCTGGGAAAGAGGCAGCTCTTGGATTAAAACTACCTTCTGTGAGAGCTGGCTTTGGGAGGGGATTCCTCTGGGAAATTTGCTTGGTTTTCCTCTAAAAAAGAAACCTTACAGGAGCAGCTGGTGGGAGCACAAGGCAGGGGAGGATGGGGCTCACAGCCTCTGCCAGTCAGCCCTGCTGGTGCACAGACTCTGCAAGGTTGGTGGCTGCAGAGAGGAAATTCCTGGCTGGCACAAGGGGAGTGCTCTGGGAGTGGAGCACCTGCCCCAGCAGCTGCCTGGTGGGTTCAGCAGCAGGGTCAGGGCAACACCAGCTGTCTGTGGAGGGAAGGAAGGAAGGGGGTCCTTTCCCATCCCTGTGGGAATGATGCTCAGCTTGCCAYGGTGGAGCTCAGGGACTGTGCTGTGACATCCAGTCCAATCCATCCATGCTGTGCTGGATTTGGAATGGATGTTCCCTGAAGGTGGCAGGGACAGAGAGACCTGGGGCTGCTCCCCATCAGCTCTGCAGGACAGAGAAAGGTGTAACTGGGGGGGATCAGGGAGAGGTCCCTGCCCTGGGGTCTCCCAGCACATCAGAGGCAGAGGAGCTGCTCCTCTGATGCCATTTCTGGGCAGGTGCAMAGGCAGAAATGAAGGTGCAGCTGAAACCTGAGAAACAACTGGGATTTCTCAGCAGCTTAGTGAGGGTGTTCTGAAACCATTCTCGGTTCTGATTTACACACCCAGATCTTTCTTTGGCCGTAGGAGAACTTGTGTGCACTCACCCAGGTGTGCTGCCCTCACCCCAGCCCCCAAAACTCCTCAAACTTAASCCAGACTGACACCTTTAGAGCCCCAAAAACAACAGCAGGAGCTGCCAGGGATAGACTGTGAATTTATTCTGTCTTTCAACATAGCAAATGGCATCTTCTCTAATATCACTGCAAAAATACTTTGCCTGGGTTAAAATAGTCTGTATATACTGTACAAAGACATAAGTTTAATATCTCTTCCTATAAGTACATTTATACACATAAAACAGCATAAATTAGAAAAGGGACAAATGGGTATATAAAATTCTGGTTACATACAAATCTGATTAAATTAGCATTTACACTGTGGTTCTAACATAGAGTTTGTTAAATAGAGCCTTGTGCATACAGTACATTGACACCCCACCCAGACACAAATTAAAACAGGGGCTAACAGGGCCAGCTGTTCACTTACACAGAGGATAAAGCGTGGCCCACCTTAATTTCTAAATTTTTTTTTCCTCATCCTGGGGACTCACAGATCTGTTCTTCGAAACTCCTGGCTTTTCCAGAGCACCTCCCAGCAGCTGTCCTGAGCGTGGGTGTTTTGCTTCTCCTCATGACCTCTTCGCCTTGCCCGGCTGGCCTCCACGGCACAAGATTATCTACCAAAATCAAAACAGAAGGGCCTTACTTTTCCCAGCACCAGGGAGCATTCCCAGTTGGTTTTACGCACGCAGGAGGAGCAGGGGGAGGGATGTCCTGCAGTGTTTTACTTTCCATCCAAAGGCAGATTGGTGGGAGGGTTATTTGTTTGCTCTCCCCCTCCCCAAATTGACAGTCCTGGGAACAGGAACCAGCTGGCTCAGTGATAAGTGGGCCTGGCCTCTGGCTGGCACTGGGCTGAGCAGAGCCAGCCTTTGGGGAGTGCATTTGCCTCACTCAGGGCTCCCAAAAAAGCTCAGCTCTGGCGTGGCTGGAGGGAAAGGTTTGTGCTGKGCATCCCGGGGTGTCCAGAGGGATCCCAGAGTTAAACTCCAACATGTTAGGCAGGATTAAGGGAGGGAAAGCCCAGCCTAAACACCAGCAAAGCCTCTGAGYGACAGAGTAAAGCAGGAGCAGAGAAGAACAGGCAGCAGCAGGACCCTGATTCACTTCCCAGCACACTTCAGAGACCCTGGGTGCAATGTGCCCCTGCTCCTGGCTGAGGCCTGGGCAGAGCTGTCCCAGCTCCAGCCTTGCCAGACCTGGAAGGGACAYRAACCCCCCAGCTCCTGCTGCAGAGGGTCTCTGCCAGCTCCTCCTCCCAGGTCTGTCTCTCCATGGACCATCACTGGCCAGGTTTCCAGGCACAAGCATTGACACTGGATGCCACAATTCCCAAGGGACCTCAGCTAATGTGCTGATAAGCTGGGCTTAATCCTGCAAGCCCCAGCTGCCCAAAATGCCACTATGAGCTCCAAGGGCAGGAGCCAGGTTCTGCCAAACTCCCTCATCCCCTATGAAACATAATTACAAGTAGAGCCTCGCTGGAAAATCTGTGGCCTTCCCTCTGCTACCAGGCAGATGTTAAAAAATAATCACTTAAAATAATTAAGTGTCCATATCCATGCAACAGAATGAGGGAAACACCATTCAGCAARCAGCCAAGAGGAATCTGGGCCAATRCTGGYTCCACAGAGCCAGAGATGYATCTGCAGCCTGGYTTCKTGTATCCTGTGGYCTGGAGCAGCAGARGAGTGTGTGGTCCCCATGACAGGGCACTGATTTCTGCCCTCTTGTAGATCCCCCTGGACTTTCTCCCTCCTACAGGCAGCAGCATCCTTTGGCAGCACAGGAAAGTGCCCACATTGTTCTGGAGCAGCCAAAAGCCGATGGGAAAGAGATGGTTTTTARGAGTGCTGGAATATCAGTGAGGGAAAGCTGCCTTTGAAGAGCTGATTGCAGTCTCACTTGACTTAATGAAATGGCTTTCCTGATAAAACCTTCACCTCTGGGCYCTGCAGGATGGATCACCTCTGTCTGGAAAGCACTGACCAATGTGCTGGCAGAAATCATCCCTCCTACTGAACCCCACAAGTTCAGGGAGGATCCCCTGGCTGCACACAGGCTGTGCTGCTTGCAGAACCCTGCAGGATTCCTTCTGCCAAGCCTCACAGCACTACCCCAAAACTGCAGTGCCCTGCCTGGCCCAAAGCACAGCCCAGCAGCTCCCAGCACCACTGGAAACCTCACTCCCTGCTACACTCACACCACAGGGGTGGCTGCTCAAGCAGGTGACCAGAGAATGGCCCCAATCACCACAATTTTGCAGCCAGAGCTGGGTTTGCTCTTCCCAGCCTGTAAAATCCTCAGATCCTGCAGGGTGAGGGCTCTGCAGCCTCCTCCCTGCACACCCAGCACGGCACCCATGGCTTCAGCCCCCTGKCCCCCTCAGTAACACCTGAGTCCTTCCTTGCCCAAGTTCAGCAGTGACTTGGGAGTGCTGAATCCAGCCCATCCATCCATCCATGCAGGAACTGTCTGAACTGGTTTAACCTCCTTCTGCAATCCTGGCACCAGCAGCAGCAACATCCACGTTCCCTCCTGTGAGGCCACTTTTTACGAGTCCTCCTCGGGCTCCTCATCTCCTCTCCGATCTGTCCCTCCTTCCACTTAATGAACAGGCAGTGTTTGACAGATTTTATGTCAGGCTGAAGCTGGTTTTCCTCAAGTCTTTAACAGCTGAGCCTCTGAAGTCTTGCTTGAGGTCAAGGGAAGACAAGAGGTTTCAAAATGGGGAGAAACTGTGGGGTTTGAGCACTGCTGTTTCTCCAGAACCATGTCTGAGTTCAAAGCCATACCGTGGGCTGTGGGTGAATATTCCATTTTGTCACAAGTTTTGAGGTTTTTAAAAGTCTTTTTGTTGCACACTGGAAAACAAACAAAACCCTTCCCATGTTTCCGCAAAGCTGAACGCTGTCAAAACATTTTTGTTGGATAAGGTCAGGTTTTTCTCTCCCTCCTTCTCTGCACAGGAGTGACCGATGCCTGAAACCCCCTTCACTGAGGCTGGAGATCTCAAGTGCTGAGAAAACAGCCAAGTTCAGTGAAATCCAGGGCATCCAAACATCCTGAGTGCTCCCACTGCCAGGGGCAAACCCCAAACCTGAGAGTGGGGGCTTGATCTGGGAGCTCCCCTTGCTCCTTATCAGGGAGTATTTTTGGAAAGCACCTTCCCTTCCCTCAGCACCTCCTCCCTAACAATACACATGTCCCTGCTCTGGCAGGTTAATGACAGGATTTGGAGGGATCAAAGTTCATTTCATGGAGCACCTGCTGTGGTGCAGCAGGGGTCTGGGGCTGCTTTCATCCAGCACAGAGCCAGCAGGAAGCCTCATTCAGGAGCAGCRTGGTTCCTGCCTGCTGGCATTTGCTTGTCCCCAGAGCACGAGTTCAAGAGCAGGTTTAGCAGAAGGAAACAAAGGATTTCTCTCTGTCCCTGCTGCTCCTCCCAGGGGCCTGGGCCACCACCTCCTCTGTGGGCACACAGAGGGAGACATTTTAAATACCCCTCTTGAGTAGTGGAGTTGGCCARCTGGGAAATTCCTGCTCCCAGTYTGCAGCAGGGAATGYTGCAGGTAAGGAAAGAAATAATCTGAGGGTTGTATGAACTGAGCTGGGTTTAGGTGGTGCTGGCTCAAAGGGAGTCATGAGCCAGCCTCCTTTTATCTAAGCAACACTTTGCCTCAGCTCAGAGGAAGGTGCCTCACAGAGTCAGCTCAGCACATGGAACAAATCCTGGGATAAGGTTTGTACTTCCTCCTTTTCAGGCAGAACTCCAACAGCAGGATATGTAAAAATGAAGTAAGGAATTCCAAAAGCCTGCCAAGGCTGCAACCTGAAATCCATTACAACATTCTGCTGCATTACTGCTCTGAAGACACCACTGATTACAACCAGATCATAGCACAGACCAACATTTGTCCAATTAGGGGTTAGATAATTAATTAATGAGTGTGGAATAGGAARAGGAGCCAGAAAGACATTGCCAGGCTGAAGTAAGATTGAAAAATCCACTAGCTCCTTCCAATGGTAACTGAGAAAGTGCCACATAAAAATCATAAAATGGTTTAAAACTCTGTTATTCCTTTCATCTTTGTACTTGGAAAAGAAGTTTCCTTCTCAGTTACCTTGGAAATTAAGAGGCTGGTGAGGTTCAGGTATGTTCCAGTTGCATTCCATGAACTAACACAACTGACTGAAAATGCAACAGGGTATTAAGTTTTTATTTCTAAATCGTTCCAATTAAAACTATTCCTGATAGTATTAGAAATCTGCTCAAGGCACAGGGGTTAGGTCTGGATCTGAACACCATTCAGCAAGTTTGTTCAGATCTATCTCWGCTTAGGTTTGACCACTTTTGCCCCRTCCCCAGCTGCTGTTTGGTRGGGCTGTCATTTCCTGGCACTGTCCCTAGAACCCATGCAGTTATTTTAGGYTTCACAGAGAGCTGGGACAAGGAGGGGACAATGGGATCTCTTCTGGGAGAGGTCACTACTTCCTTCTCAGCATGAGGGCTGCACTGCAGGTTTAGGGGTCCTGAATGCTCACAGGAGGAAACTCATTCTCATCATCCAGRCAGACTGGGCCAGTTGCAAACTCGTGCTCTGGGATCACCTCCCCCCGCAGGGCTCCGCCGTCCTCCGAGTAACCTGGCAGGGCAAAACACAGAGTTACTGCAGCAGGGGATGGCACGAGGGGCAAAGCAGCAGCAGGCACTGGTACCAGCAGCACTGGGCTGCTTCCTCTGGCTTCATGGACTGAGGAAGAGGAAGGTGTCTCCATGGACACTGTGGATTGTAACTACATGCTCAACTCCCGTGGCAGCAGCTTTCCTCCTCCTGCCATGAACCTAAGCACCAATCTCAGAGTAAGATCTGCTTTTGTAAGTGGACCTTACACTTGGGAATGTAATGAGATAGTCACCCAGTCTTTTCCTGCAGTTTAGTGCAAGGTGTACCAGCTTCAGAGACTCTGAAGAATCTCACCACAAAAACAGTGAACCCTGACTTCTACAGCTCCTGGAAACCACCTGGCAGCAGCTGCTGTCTGCCACAGAGTGGTTCCTGCTCTGCCTCGAGCCTGTCTGTGGCACAGCTCAGCGCAGGGAGCAGAGCTGGCACAGGAAGCAGAGCAGAAAACTCGTGCCCTGTTTTTGTGGCAGGGATGAAGCAGGTGAGTTCCAAAGTCCTGCTGCCCCGGTGTGCAGGGCACGTGAGATGATCCTGGATGAACCCTTGGAACGTGGAACACTTTCTCCTTTCTCCTTTGCCCCAGGTGTTTTTGTAGCTTCTGCCCAAGGAAGGGCAGATGTGCTTACCTGGCATGGTCGAAGTTGAAGGCACTGTACTTTGTCTGGCTACAGTTGCTGCATAAGATTGAGGTACTGGAGGCTGAAGGTCATTTTCTTTGTTCTCCTCCATCTTTCCTGAGCCAAGCAGACTGATTGTACAGATCAAGAGAGGGAAGAAGGGTTAGTTCTGATCCCAGCTGTTCCTCCCCAGCTCCAGCTAAGACCATCCACATCTCCTCGAAGCACATCACCCATGCCCATCCCTGCATGCAGCAGCCCCAGCAGTGCTGTGGACAGGGGAACATTGTGCTCCACAAGGAAAGCAGGGGGTGAAGAAGGAGATAGGGAAAGCACCACTTCGGCTGGAGGACAATGCTGGCATGGGAACAGAAGGGAACAGATTGACCACAAAAGCTTTAGGTTACAAAGGCAAACAGTGTTTCTAATCACAGAGGGGGCTCCGAAGGGCTTCCAACAGGAGCAGACTAGATGGGAAAAGCAGCCCTGGCTAGTTTAGGACAGAGTTTGAGCAGAGATATCGTATGATGTAATGTAACTCATGACCCAAGGGCCCTTTTCAGCCCTCTGATGCTCAGAGGAGCCCACATGACAAGGCTGGGGGCTGCGGGCAGCGCGCGCTGGACAGCGCAGCTTTGAAGTGCTTTTGTTTTGTGGCTTTTCCAAAAGCTGCTGGCACTTTCCTGGCTGGCAGCCACCTCCCGGCCTGGAGCACATGTTACATCTCACCCCACCCCAAAGGCTTCACATCTGGAGCCAAGCAGCCCAGATGTGTGCGGGGGGGTTACGTGCTTAATGGGATTTGCATATGGACTGAGCAGCGGCGGGGGAGGCTCTGTTTTCACAGAATCCCAGAGTGATTTTGGTTGGAAAAGACCTCTGAGATCATTGAGCCCAACCTTKGACTGATCACCAGCAGCTTGTCACYCAGASCAGAGCACTGAGGGCCAYGTCCATTCCTGAACAACTCCAAAAATGGTGACCCCACCACCTCCCTGGGCAGCCCCTTCCAATATTTAACAACCCCTTCCATGAGGAAATTCCTCTGCTTTGGCACTGGGCTTTTGCTTACAGAAGCTCACTGTGTCACTCCACACCCTCCCACCCCCAGCCAGCTCTCCAGCACCCACTCCAATGTGGAGAAGGTTTTCTGCTCTCCTGCCACCACGATGGTCAGAGCTCTGCTGCTGGGGCCATCCCCTAAAGCACAGCCTGCCCAGTCAAAGCTGGGATGTCCCACAGCTGCCATGGCATCTGAGATGTCTCTGGTTTCTCCTGCAAGAAGCCCTGTGTCYCTGTGCTTCCCAGCCATGTCTGTCAGATCAGGCAAAGCCCCAGTCACAAACTCAGTTCTAACTTGCTTGTTCCTACAGCTCCATTTTGTGCTGCCAGGTGAGATTTCCCTTCTTTTTTTAAAACATCAGCCTCTGTATGAGGTGAGTGGAGGCAGAGTTACCTRTGAGTTTTGATTAAGACACACTCCCCTCCATCCTGCGGGTCCAGGTTGTAGATGTAGAGATGTCCATCCGATGTCGTCACCAACAGCCGAGGCAGCTTCTGAATCCTGCTGGGAGAAGCATCCATTGGGAGAGGCCAAGAAACTCACACCCACAGCCACAGCACGTGCTCCGTGGGCAGGGGGATGAGCTCAGGCTGGCCTGGCCCAGGGGCAGAGGYCAGCAGGGTCAGCACGTACGTGGACAGGGCACAGATGTTCCTCTGCCCGGAGATGTTGAGCCGCACGGTGGCAAAGGCTCGGTCCTGGCTCATCATGCCYGACACCTGGGCTGGGAGGTAGTTGGTGGCAGCCTGGAACATCTTCCCCATGTAACCACTCCAGGTTGGAGGCTCCTCTGGCCGGCTGAGGGGGTCACAAAGCARGGTCAGTGGGGTTACCATGATCAGTGGGATAGAACAGGAACAGATCTGATCTCACATGGGTGAAGGGTTTTATGGAGCAGCTGCACATTGTGCACCAGCCTGGCTGCAGAACACAGGGCACAGTGGCACCTAATAAAGCCAGGGAGGCCTGGAAAGCTGACAGCAGGGRTGCAGTGTGTGGCTTTTCCAAGGAGTCCCTCAGGACACAGAGAGTTTGCAGCTGGTATTGCTCATGGAGAGTACATGGTGAGGACATGCAGAGCAGCTGTGTAAACACAGACCTCTGAAGCAGAGACAGCCCTGGGGCAGGCAGGTTAAACCAGGCCAATGCCTCACCTGTCTGTGAGGTGTTCCAGTTTGAAGATGTGCACGGTCTCTGTGTTGCTGGAAGCACAGAGGAACTGGGAATCCATGCTGAACACCAGGGAGCTGATGTTCACATACCTAGAGCCAAGCAAGGACAGGAGTGGTCACTTCCACAGCAATCATTCAAGGGGAACTGCTGGGTTTGGCTCACAGAGGAGGGGATGGGCAGGAAGGAGACCCATCCATGGTGAGGATCCCCCTGCACAGCTGCTGCTGAGCCTGTGGGCTCACTGATGAGCAATTCCCTAATCCCTTTGCTCAGCAGGGCTGGGGGTAGCCTCGAGCTAATGACCAACAGCCAGAGAGGTGGAAATGTYCTTGCTCACAGAGCTGCCTGTGGAGGGAACATCTGTGCCAGCCTCACTGCAGCTTCTGGTGCTGCAGAGACCAGGGAGGAAATCCAAAGTGCAGAACAGTGGGGTACAAACAGCATCTCCTGCACAGGTTCAGCAGGAACGAGGTCTCTGGCAGTTTTGGGGACTTCATTATTTCAAATAAGAAAAAAGAGAGGACAGAATAAACAGARTGACTCCCTATCTGTTCCCTGCCATCACCCTGCTCTGTGACACACTGAAGGGAATCAATGAGCTGGGCACAGCCTGGCACAGTGACATTTCGAGCTGATACGTTTGCTCTTGTTTTCCTTCTGCAAAAGATGCCAAAGCCACCAGGATCTGACGTTGCCCTGTGTCCCTGTGTTTACATTTTGGCTCCGGGAGCCCTCTGTGTGCCTGTCACTGCCAGAAGAATGAACTGACCTTTTCATCCCTCGCCGGAATTCATAGAGTTTTTGCCCCCCAGGAATGGAAAATACACGAATGACTGTGCCCTGCAAAAAATGCAAATGGAAATATCACATAGGAGTAGGCCAAGGAGCCCGAGCCCTTTCCCTGACACACCCAGGAAACTCAGGACGTGCAAAGGCTCCTCCTGTTTGCCAGCTGGGCTCAACCTGATCCCGATACACTGAGGAGTCAGCAGCCTTTATGTGCTGGCTGTGTTTAAGAAGGGGCAGCTCAGGGGTGCTGATGCAGCCCTGGGCAGAGGGAGGGTGCTTGCAGCCACACTCACTCACTTTTTCAGAAGCACTGGCCAACTTGGAGCCGGTGGAGTTGAAGGTGAGCGCAGCCAGAGGCCCATCGTGAGCAGGAATGGTGCAGGCTGTTTTCTGTAGGGCACAAGGGAATGTGAGTGCAAAGGGACACGCTGCTCCTTGGACTGTGTGGGCAAAAGGGACACACTGCTCCTTGGACTGTGTGGGCAAAAGGGACACACTGCTCCTTGGACTACGTGAGGGCAGGGCGTTTCTGCCTCGCACACTACCCACACCTGCTGATAGGGATTTACAGGATCATCTTGTACTGATGCTATCCCTTCAAAATCCTCAGCATTTTATCTCTGCCCTGCCTTGAGTTCACTCCCCACCTAYTATGGCCACAGTGATTACAGAAAGCTTACCTCAGGGGCAGAGAACCTCAGCTCCCTGCCTCTCCAGGGTTCAGGATTGTGTCTGCACCTCCTCCAAAGCCTGGCCCTTCTCTGTCAGGATGAGAGCTGGTTTCCCTGCAATTCTSTGTGCTGCACAGCAAGTCCTGCTGCAGTGACACCACCCTGGTACCTGCAGGGAGCCCCAGCCCTTGCAGCACCTCTTGCMGGAGCAGCCTTTTCCCTGTGCTCTGCTCCTCCCCTGCAGATCCTCTCGCTGCACGTAGGGAGCCACCAGCCTTATGTAACCCAAAGCCCTGGCATAAACAGCAGATAATCATGACCCTGCATCCAGCCACGGACACATTTCCTAAGGGCACTTTGGACACTTTGCCCTCCCTGTGACTTTGGGTCTGGCATCCCTTCCAGCTCCTGGTGTGGCAAAGTGGCTGCTCCAGGTCCTGCGCTGTGCCTGGAGCAGCTCCAASCCCCCCTGACCCACGCTGGTCACATCATTCCCAGGGGACAGGCTGCTGACGCTCCCTCAGCAGCCCCAGCGTCAGCCTGGCAGTGGCCCTCGGGCTGCAGGGCACTGGGTCACATTTCCCTGAATATCCTATGCTGGGACATGCACGTCCTGATCTCAGAGCTGCCTGCTCCGAGCAAGGGGGCTGCGTCCAGATGTGCCTCCCAGGCAATTCCCCTGCACTCCAGCTCGGTGGAGTGTATTTATTCATCCTTCCCAAGGGCCCCGTTGGCTTTGCTGTGGCTCTGTTTGTTTTCAGCCCCTGCCGGTATCCAAAGGCTGAGCTTCGCGCTTACCAAAGTATTTCCGTCGTAAAGCACGATCTCTCCGCTGGTCGCGCTGCCGGGATAAGCCAAGTACGAGTTGGCGTGGTTGATGGAGAGAGCACACAGACCTGGCAGGGGGACAGGGACACGGCTGAGGCTGTGCTGGGGGGAGGACAGCACGGGGCACGGCGGGGTTCAGCCTCTGGCTCGCTTGGGAACACCTCGGCCGTGGGGACATCTGCTGGTACGGGACAGAACGGCGGCTGTGCCCTGCCACCCTCCCCGGGCACAGGGAACCTACACCCGGCTTTTCAGCACGCTCTGGGCTTTCCCCCTGCGTTAGCTCCCTGGAGAAGGCAGAAATAGGTGCATGCAACAGCAAAGGGCATGTGTGTCTGAGGGCTGACAGCATTCCTGTCCAGCCACATCTGGGCACGTCCAGATGTGCACAGGTGTAGGTGCACAGGGTGGGAGCTCAGAGGAGCAGCCCCGCGTGGGTGCAGCCCCGTTGCACCCCGGCTGAAGGCAGTGCCATTTCCTTCTGCTCTGAATGGAAAAGGGAAGCGGAGAAAGACAAAGGAAATGCGCCAGCTGTGCAGGGAGTTTCCGGCTGACAAGGAACTTGAACACAGCAAAATTTGAAGCACAGGGGGAATTCTTCCCCATAAGAGCCATCTGGTTTTGTGCCAAGATGAGCACAAAGGTTCCCAAATGGTCCTTTCAAAGCGGGCAGGAATTGCAGGATGAGGCAGGGATGGATGGATACGTGTGGGGGTACATCCATCCGCTCGTCCCCCAGGTGACCTCGGAAAGGAGCATCTCTTCCTGCCTCTCGTTCCTCTGCTGGCTGAGGATGCAGCCCGGTGAATCCTGTCACATACCGAACGTGCCTCGCTCGCTTCCTGCCCTGTGTGCTCGCAGCCCTCCCAAAGCCCACTGCAGGCTCCAGCACGGCCCGAGCTTCCTGAGCCGCGGCGGGGCTCCCAGCGAACCCCACGTGCGGAGGAAGCCGCTGCTGCAGTGCCCAGGCGGGCCAGCAGGACAGACACACACCGCACGTAGACACACGGACGTGCCGTGCCGTGCGAGGCCCGTGTCAGGACACGGCGCTGGCCCCCGCCCAGCAGCAGCGGGGAAGGATCGGCCGCAGCTCTCGTTTTAGGTCATTGTTTATAAGCAAACAAAGAGAGCGCAGCGCGGCCAGGAGCTGCAGGATCAGCCAGAGGCGCCGGGGATCCGCTCCCCATCCATCCATCCATCCATGCAGAGGCATGCACACCGTGCCAGGGATGGCGCACCGCGACAGGCACGAGGAGCACGGCAGCGGCACAGCGCGGGCAATTAAAAGGCAATTAAAGAGGGAGGGACAGGAGGGAGGCAAAGACAGCCCAGAGACTGCTGCTGTGATGAGCATCCTGCCTTCTCCGCATGGCGATCCCCCGGCCCAGGCAGCACGGGGGGATCAGCACAGCCCTTTCAGAGAGGATCAGGGAAGGCTGGAGCTGAACAAAGCGAGCTCTGAGCGCCGGGTGAGTCACCCGCTCCCTCCGCTCCTCTGGCCGGGACAGGCGGCCGGGAAAGCCGGCCAGGGGAAAACACAGATGTGAGTGTACTGGGCTGACCTCAGAGACGCACAAAGAACAAGGATCACAAGGCCACGGGCAGCCTTTGAAGATGCTTSTCTCCCCTCAGCAGCCCCCCAGCCATGGTGAGGGGAGAGAAGCRTCTTCAAAGGGTGTTGGGYTGGTGCTTGCAGGGGTGGGCTCAGGAGGGAGGAGGCAGGCTGGTACTGCTCACATGGCACCTCTGGGAGTGCCACATCACAGGTGGCTTCCTCAAGCAGCACGGAAAAATGCTACTGTATTCAGGAAGCCTGGCCTTGCCCTCAGGCCAAGCAGGTCCAAGCCCATCCAGGGCTTGGGGGGAGCCACAYGAGGTGGTTCCCAAAGCTGCAGTCATTCCCAAGATGTACCCCCACAGCACACATGTCACCCCAAGCACTGGGACCTCCTTGGTTCMAATCCTGCCCCTAACATGAATCACATGAAAAACAACTGTCCTGGACACCGTGGGCATTTTCCTCTCCTACGTGGAGGAGGCTGGAGCAGGAGCCAGGTGCTGGCYAGGAACAGCCAGAGATCTCACAGTGACTGGCCAGTGTGGCTGCAGCAAATCCTGGTCCTGCCTGTGCTGGTGTCACTGTGCCCAGGGCACACACTTTAGGGGGGTGACCCATTTTCCATGTGCTCCTAATCCCCACTCCTGAACAATTTGTACAAAGAACACTGAGGCTGGACTGCCCTGACCAACTGGACACACCATCCTTGGGGTCAAGCTTGGGACCAAAGCAAGGGCACTGCACTTGTCACTCAGCTCATTTCAATGACAGCTGYTACAGTAAAAAGGGTTTAAAACACTAAGTCCATATGAAGCCTGTGATCTGCAGCATCCCAGTCCTGCCCTGGCTGATTGCTGCTGCTCTTAAASCATGACCTGATCCTCCAGCCTCTCTGCAGAACAGCCCCAGGCCTGGGTATCCCTGTCCACCCTGCTGCCTGGCCTTCTCAGGAAGGTTTTAAACTTTAATTATATTTGCAGCATTTAGCATGTTTAATCCACACAGAGAGCCCATCTGGTGAGACCTGAAGTAGGTCAGGGGAGCTGCTGGAAGAGCATCCCTTGAAAGCCCCGAGGCTGAGCGTGAGCACATCAGCAACTTCCCAAGCACCYAGCCATGAAGGGATGCTGCAGGACAGCACAGCAACGTGGGCACCAGGCCAAGCCTCCTTCTGCTGCTAAAAATAGCTCCTCTGCYAGCAGCAGGAAAGCTGGATTCACCCTGAGCCACACACACAGATCTGTGCTGCAGCCACCTGCCCTGCCCCTGGGGTTTGCAGCCTGCATGGAACAGGATCAGGTGGCAGCTCCTGGGAACTCCCTGGCAGGGATTGGTGCTGTGCCTGGCTGTGKGTTCTGYCCCCAGTGATCTCTYTGGGAGCTTACCCCAAGGGGAAGTCAGAGCCTTCTGCCCATCTCTGCTCTCCTCTGATGCATCTGCTCTGGACAGAGCAGGGGTTTGCTCAGGACAGGCAGGGTTTTGCTCAGGACAGAGCCAGGTCACAGCACCAGGCCTGACAGAGCTCAAGGAGAGCTTGGACAATACTCTGGGCACAGGGTGGGATTGTGCTGTGCAGGGTAAGGAGCTGGATTCAGTGATCACAGCTTCTCCTGTGATTCTCCCAAGCCTGCCTGMCTGCCTCCATGCATTTCTGCCTTCCCAGAGCTGGATTAGGATGCACAGGCCACAGGCTGGTTTGAATTCTAACACAAAGCTGTGGCTCTACAAAGCTCCCTTTCACACAGCTCTCCCATGCTCACCTGTTGTGTTGGGAGGTGTATCCAGAATAGTCTTCAAAAGCTTCATGTCCTTGATGTTATGGATGTAAATTGACTCTTCCAGGCAGACCACCAGCCTCTGCAAGGACACAGGGACATGCACAGAACCCCTCCAGCAGTGCCTCTGGCTGCTGCTCCCAAACCCAAACCTTTGCTGTCAGACAAACTCAAAAGGAATTTCCCACACACTGAAATGTAACAGAGATGTGAGCTCTTCTGCTTCTCCATCCTCTCTCACATCTGGGTTTGTACAACTCTTGTTTTGAGAGTTTTTGCATCTGGTTTTGCTTTAGAGATAAAAACCAGCATGACTTCTCTGCTCCTCTACATCTTCCACATCCCCAGGAACAGAAGGACCCATCAGGGTTACACCCCACCACATGCACTGAGTGCCATCTGTCCCTACCCCAGCTTTTCTTTGCAGTTCATAATGAATTAATTCTTGATCACAAAGACCTGGCAGCAGAGAGGCTGCAATCCTGCTGGTCAGTGTGCCTCCAGATGGGAATACAGGCCCTTTGCCCTGACTTCTTCCTGATTTGGGAGACAACGTGGAGCTGCTGGCTCTGCCACTGCTGCTAAACTTGATGCACCTGCCCCCCACATTCATGTTTCTTTTCCCTTTTGGTGCCAGCAGGGAAGTGCTGTTTATGTGCCCTGCAGGACTRCATGAACACAGAGCTGAGACACATTTGTTCAGGGACAGTCACCCTTGCACCATCTTGGCTGAGGGGCTGGGATTTCCCAAGTGCAGGTGCTTGTACCTCTTCTGCTGAGCCTGCCAGGAACATCCACCCAGCCACTGGAGCTGCCAAGCCACAGGGAGGAAAGGCAGGAAGGCAAAGGGAAGCCTGATGCTGTAACCTTTGCCCTGRGTCACCMCCTCTGTGGCCACTCAGCTTTGTCTCAGCTTGGTCCAGATCCCTACGTGTCACCACCRAGGCTTTTTTTGGGACCAGGCTTTGGGTCTGGCTGAAGGGCTGAGCTTTGTAAGTCCAGCAAGTGCACAGCTTCACTTCCTTAGTGCCAAGAGTYCAGAAGCACTAAAAACATCCCAATAAAAGCCTAAGCCCAGACCCCATCCATCCTGAAGCTGGAGCACCCGAATCCATGTCCAGGAAGCCTCCACCTCTTCAGAAATGAGGCCACTTATTTGGTATCTAAATGTGGAGCTTAGTCACTAACTTCAAACACCCACATTAAAAATCTCTGCCTTGCTCCACCATTACTCTCAGATCAAACTCTTTCCCACTTCTATTCCTGCTAACCACAGCATCTGGGGCTGTGTCAGAGCCATTTTGCATTTCCAGGAAGACTTTGCCTTTTCTCCAGTAAGAGCCATCCACTTGCAAGCAGAGGAATATTTATACAGCTGATYTGGGCAAAGCCACCATGTGCTTTCCCAGAACGGGCTGCTCTTGATGTGCAGGTGAAGGGGAGGCTTCCAGATGATGGCAAAGCAGAGATGCTGGCACCCACAGGGACAAAATCCAGGAAAGTTTGGGAGGTGAGGAGGCAGAGGAGGTCTGGACAAGCTCAGCAGGAGCTGGAGAGGGCTGGGTCACCCCTCCTGGCCTCCCTGCAGCYCTGTGGCCATGTGAGGGTCAGTGGGATGGGGTTTATCCTCACTGTGCACACAGGCAGAGCCTCAGAGAAGGTGCTGAGATTGCTACACAGGGCCAAGGCACTGCTGATTGTCCAAAATGTTACTGCTCACCAGCTCCTTCTGCAGTCTGAATGGACCAGGTCAGATAACTGAGCTGTATTTGGGGGCTGCAGTGGGTTTGGACACAGCCAGATAAACACCTCAAACCTCTCCAAAGAGCTCAGCAGGGTTTCAGCAGTGAATGAAAACCCAGGAGCTTCCCAGCAGGCCCAGAACACAGCCTGATTCCCCCCTTTGAGACAAATCAGGATTTACCTTCAGTTATCATGGGGCCTGGAACTGAGAATTCCCACAACAACTGAGGTATTTGCTTGTTTGCACAATGAGGACTTTTTCACAGAGAGAGCAGATTGAAACATGCACCTTTTGTTTGAGACCTGTTCCTGGTTAATTTGTCACCATTTTCCTGAGGTAATGCCTTGTCTGGGRYTTGTCCTTCTGTGAACTTCCAGTGGAGTGCAGCTTTCCTACAGAAGCTCAGGCAAGAGCTCAAGTGTCACAGGCAGAATCTGATGGCCACCAGCTTAAAGCCTGAATGTAGACTGAAATTATAAATCCTCTTCAACCTATCCAAATTGGGAAGGTTTAGATGGGACTTGAGGAAAAAGTTGTTTGTGAAAAGGGTTATTAAGCATTGAACAGGCTGTTCAGGGCAGTGGTGGGGTCACCATCCCTGGAGAGATTTAAAAAATGTGTGGATGTGGCACTTTAGAACAGGGTGTAGTGGTGGCCTWGGCAGTGCTGGGGAATGGCTTGATGGTCTTATTGGTCTTTTCCAACCTAAGTAACTCCACAATTCTGTGTTTCTAAACATCTGTAGCATCTCCAAATCCCTGCAGGTGTGTCTGGGGCACAGCCAGAGGATGAGCTCAGCCCAGSATTTGAAGGCCAGCTCATAATGCAGCCAAGAAACGTGGATGCAAGGCTGGGACTGTGCATCACCTTCAGGCAGCTCCAGAGCAGCACACGGGGAGTAGCCTAAACTTGTTTTATTCACACCAATCTCCTGGAGTGGCTCAGCAGAACCTCCCAGTTTATTTTTATACACACACATCTATCTGCAATTCAAAGGAAGTCTCTCTCCTGCCAGTTTCACTGTAAGCTTAAGTGAAAAAAATCAATTTAGGACAGATTTAATTGTAGTACAGGAACTCCTGGTCAAAGACAGCTTTACTGGAAGCTCAGCCCAGAGAGCCTCACTGCAGGTCTCACTGTTGCTAACTGAGGAGAGGTTGATTATATACAATTACCCAGACTGCTTATTTCTTCATTGTAAAATGTCCTCTGCTTCTTAGGGCATATACTTGGAAAATAATTATGGACAAAAAGAAAAGATGACTTAAAACCCTCCAGAAGAGCTCAGAGCTGCATGAGGCTGTGTCACATCAGAGAATAACACTCTAAAAGCCTCATTTTAAGTGGYCTGAGTGGGTTTTATACCTTTAAAACCAAAACAAGGCTGCTAGCAGTACTTGGAAAGCAGCTTTTTCTCTTATCCCCAGAGTTCAAGTCACTCCTGGGTTTTTGTAACCAACTTAGAAGGTCTCATTTGCAACCAGGATGGCAGAGGTGGGCCTGAAGTCAGGATGTGGAATCCAAGGGAGGGAGCAACATGAAAAGGTGTTTTTTAGGCAGAGGTGGGCCTGAAGTCAGGATGTGGAATCCAAGGGAGGGAGGAACATGAAAAGGTGGTTTTTTGGCAGAGCTGTGTCCTGAACAGGCAAAAAAGCAGATGACAAAAATCCTTTGTGTAACTGCCCCCAAAACAAGGCTTGGCTTCATTTTCCTGAAGGAAACAGTGGTGGCAGGTGATACCCAGAGCCTCTCCTGTGGGGCTGGGAGGCACCCACCCCTCAACCCCACTCACAACCTCCCTGCAAAGCTCCCCAGGCTGCTCCCAGCTGGAGAGGCAGAAGCAGCCAAGAGCCAGGGTGGGATAACTCKGGGTAACCCCTCTCACCTGCCGGTTCAGCCGGATGGACAGGATTTTACTGGAATAGCTGTAGTTGCAGATCTCTGTCCCTTTCTTGAAGTGGTAGACATTCATTTGCTGTGGCTTGGCATGGCTGACCACAACCACAAGGCTGCTGGAGAACAGACGCTCCACGATGTAAACATCTGGGATTTCATCTGGGCACACAAGGAGAGCAAGGCAGAGCCTTCAGCTTGGTTTGGCTGCAGCAACCAGACTCAGCTCAAGAGGGGATGGGGTTGGAAGGCTCAGTTTGATGGACTAAGGTGTTCTGATGCCTTAAGTTTTAGCTTTTATGTTTTTCAGATTCTGTGCTGCCTCAGGGTGTGGTTCTGAGCCTCACATTAAGTGCTAGTGAGTTCTCTTCACAGAGYAGGGACACAAAACAAATCCTGTCCCTGCTGCACACCAAGRACAACTTTCAGGCCMAAAAGCACAAACAAGGCTGGGCTGAAGGGAGGAACAAGAAGGATGAGACCTCACAGCCTGAAGCTGTAAGTGGACAATTAAATCCCAATATGTAAATAGACCCAAACTTATAAAAGTGTGAGACCTCATGACCAGGGGTCCATTTTTTGACCATTCCTAGTCCACCTTGGGTGTAGCCCTGGCCAGGCTCTTGTCCTGCCCAAAGTGTATCTTAGAGCCTTTCAATAAATCTCTACTTTATTCTCTCAGCTCTGTCCAGTCTCTGTTTCAGGTCAGCCTTCCCAAGGCATCAGTTCAATATCATTTTTGTGGAAAACTTCTCATGCCTGGCACAAAGCAATTAGGTCAGAGCAGGAAGGGGTTAAAGAACCTCCCCCTGAAGGCAGAAATGATGCCAGTTCTGTTTGACAGTGCTGCTGTGCCTCTCCCTCCTGGGCAGGGCCCAGCTGAAGCTAATCCTCAGCCCTCCAGCTGCACTGGATCCTTGGGAAGGGGATATAAAGGGAGGAGCACCCTCACTTTGGTCAGGGAGTTTCCTGGGGAATGTGAGGGGAATACTGAGGTAAGGCAGGAGCTGGCTGTGGTTTGGTGTTTGCTCTGTGTGGTGTCTGGTTTCTCCCAGCCTCCCTGGGGAAGCAAACAGTGGCTGCTGTGTCCTGCAGTGAGGTGTTAGGGACAATTCCTGCTGTGTGGAGAAGGCACCAGCATGCTCCTGGGGTCCCTGCACCTAAATCCTCAGAGACTGCAATTTCCAGTGTGCCCAGCCCTGAGTGAGGCTCACTTTGGGCTGGGCTGCCCCACAGCTGTCACATGGGACTGGCTGTGCCTCAGCCCATCACCCCGAGTGTGTCACCAGCAGGGACCTGCTTCCCTTTGCCTGGCTCTGGGAAAGGAGCCTGGACCCTGCTCCAGATGAGACAGCTGTGTCTGACTGCTGAGGCTCCTTCTGCAGCCACTGCAGAACACATCCAGCTGGGAAGTGTTRTCTCCAGAGCATCTCAGCTGAAGCCCTTCTAGCCTGGAGTCCCTGCTCCATGAGGCCAGGCTTGTTTTGGGCTGTTCAGTGTGTGCTGCATGCTGCTGTGAGCACAGCTAAGAGCTGCAGGCCTGCTGGGAATGACCTTCTTTACATGGAAAACCTGTTAAAAACATCTTGCTTGTAAATACCACAGTGGATTAAAAGCCTGGGAGTTATCCAGCAGCTGTGCTGGAAGCCTGTGGGCTGCTKCCCATGCACCTGAAACATTCTGGTGGGAAACTGCCTCTGAGTGCTGGGCTGCAGCACAAACTGCTGCTGTCAGGATGGCAGCAGTGCAAAGGAAGCTGGGCTCTAACAAAGGTGGRAACTCCCACAGATTTAAGGCACTGCTGGTCACTATTCCTCCCCAGGGATACAGGATACTTACTGCTTTCATGGACCTGGTCCAGGTGCTCCACAGAACTTAAGGAGAAAAGTCTGTATCCAGTTGTGGTTCCAATTGCCAGAGAGCTGCAAAGACAAAGCAAAAACCTGCTGGTTCAGAGCTGAAGCCCTCCAGATGACAGCAAGAGTCCCTGCAGGGATGGTGTACTGGTTTGGACTGGGATGGGGKTTTTTTGCCACRTTAGCTTTTAGGGGCTGTGTTTTGGCTTTGTGCTGAACACAGGGTTGATAACCTGGGAATGTTTTTGTTATTGCTGAGCTGTGCTTACACAGTCAAGGCTTTTTCTRTTCCTCACCCCTCCAGTGAGGAGGCTGGRGGGGCACAAGGAGCTGGGAGARGGGACACAGCCAGGASAGCTGACCCCRGGGACAKCCCAGAGTCAGGCTCAGGGGATAAAGAGGGGAAAGAAGGAGGAAGGGGARGACATTTGGAGTGATGGCCTTTGTCCTCCCTGCTGTGTGATGCAGCCCTGCTGTCCTGGGGATGGCTGAGCCCCTGCCTGCCATGGGAAGTGGGRAATGAATTCCTTGTTTTGTTTTGCTTCCATGTGTGGCTTTTGCTTTAATTATTAAACTGTATTTATCCCTGCCCATAAATCTTCTCACTTTTACCCTTTTGGTTCTCTTTCCACCTCACTGAGTGAGGAGTTGGCTGGGGTTAAACCCTGACATTGGGGAAATGAGTAGTTCCTGGCACAGTGATCTGTGAAAGGCGTAACTTCCAACCTAAATAATACAGAGTAACAAACTCAGGAATTCAGTTTTCCATCTGAGGCAGCTGCAGCCTACAGAAGGCAAGTATCCCTCTGAGAGAGCAAACTCATCCTCTCCTATGGCCCTGTGACTGCTGGAGGGAGAAACAGGTACAGATCCACCTGGGAGGATGCAGACAGGACCTGTGAGAACAGAAAGGGCTGTTTCCTAAGCCAGGGGCTGATCCACCTGTACTGACACAGTGRCTTATCCAGGCTGTGGAAGCTTTGCTCTCACTGTTAYRGGTAGTGGGCAGAGTCTTGTCAAGTGCTGTCTCCTGCCCAGTTCCAGATGTAGTAAGCAGCAAGATCTAGGTCTTAAACTCGCAGCCAGCCCATAAYAGCAACGCACAGCRTTTGTACTGGTGGCAGTGACCAGCAGGTTCACATCAGCAGCACATCCACATCCCTCAAAGCACCCTTTGTTCGGGCACACCAATGCAAAGCAGGGCTGCGAAGGAAATGGCATTTCCAGGTGTGAGTGAGGCTGCTATCTCTGATTCTTATCTCRTTCCCCACGAGCTGGGCCGATCCTGGCTCCGGGCTACAGCTGCCACATCCGTGTGCGGCTCGCTGCTTCGGGAGGGTTTTTGTTGTCCCAGTTGGGAACGGTTCTCAAATTGGAGCAGSTAAAGCACAGGTTAGCGAGGCTGAGAGGCTCCCAGGAACGCGGCTGTTATCCCGAGCTGGGGCGGTGCTCTGGCACGGGCCGCTCACCCACAGCCTCCGGGGGAGTYTGGTGGCCCTGGGCAACGCCGCCACCTCCCAAGTGGCCTCACAGCGCTCAGCAGACCAAGCCCTGGGAGAACGCCGCTGCCCTCACCATCCCCGAACGCTTCCCGAGCTGCGGGGGAGGCACAGCCCGGCGATCGATCTGAATTCTGCCCCTCCGGGCTCGCAGAGCCCCAGCCGGGGGTTGGGATGGGTTCACCGACAGCCGGCTGCGCCCGGAGGGGGGATGATGGATCATGGCCCGTGTGTGTGAGCGGCGCAGGG
>CADDXX010000141.1:482808-503369 GCA_902810485.1 Alauda arvensis
GGGCCGGCCCGGCCCGGCTGTGGGAGCGGGGCCGGGGCCGTGCCTCCGGGGCTGCTGTGGGGGCAGCGGCGCCTTCTCGGGCCGGGGTCCGAGGGGGCCCCGCGGGCTGTGGGGCCGCGCCCGGCGGCGCTTCCGGGCCTTTGGGCCGGTTGGGCCCCGGGGCTCCGTGTCCCCCGCCCCGGGGGTACCGGGTCGGTGCCTCCCCGGTGGCCCCGGCTCTGCTGCGGCCGCAGCCCCGCGCTGCGTGAGGGGCGGGCTGGGCTGGGCGGGGCAGCCACGCCTTGGGGAGCTCGGGAAAGCTTTGGGAACGTGCAGAAAAGATGGCTTGTGGAAATACCGGAGTTTTCATTYTGCCCATGATACCGCATTTCTTGCKCCRGTCTCGCCCTTCTCGCGTGGCCCGTGTCCGCTCACGGAGCGCGATTTGCGGGCGGGCACGGAGCCGCCGGGGCTCTCCGGGGCTCGGTAATTAGCGCTGACCTTCGCCGTGCGAGCTGCCAAAACAAAAGGAGTAACTGGAGAACTTCTCGGCGCTTTTTCAGCCCGTGGGAAGGCCACGCTTTATGTTTATGCAATACACGTGTGTATGTGTGTGTGTCCTTGAGCAGGGATTAAGTGTGACAAGAACAAAACCTGGTTGAAGTGTTGGTAATTCCATATTAACTCGAAGCCTTCTGTAATCTCCAGCAGCAGAATTYGGAGGGGCACGTTGTTGTGTTGCCTCTGTGCCCTGGGTTTTCCTGCTGCTGCCTCAGCAGGATAAAACCCATGATGTGACTCCAGTGACTTGTCACATTTCTCAAAGTTATTTTGACTGAATCCGTTTTTTCCCTTTCAAAAGCTGATCCTGGKATCAACATATCTTACTGCATATTAATAGGCTGTTGCCACACTCCCTGTACCAGGTAACTTTCTTTATATTTCATCCAAAAATGCCATGAGAAATTCTTTCCTGTTTCTTTAACTCTCACAGTATTGATTTTCTTATGAAAAAAAGACATGAAATGTGTGTCTATATACATGTATACGTTAAAAATGTATTTTAGAATTATTTTATAACCTTGTGGTGGGCTGAGCCAGTCTAGATGCTAAGCACCCACCAAAACTGCTCCATCACTGCTCACTTYAACTCAAYAACAAAAGGAAAATATAAGGAAAGGCTCCTGGACTGAGATGAGGGAGAGATCACTCACCACTTGCCATCATGGGCAAAACAGACTCCACTCGGGGAAATTGGTAATGAATTAAACWAATTAAATTTGAGTAGCATAATGAGAAAKAAAGCCAAACCTWACAAACATCTTCCTGGCCCTCTCCCTTCCTGCTTCTACCAGGGCAAACCTATGACATTTTACTTCTGATTTCCTCTACCTCCCCTCACCCCAGAGGATGGGGATTGCAGTCAGTTTGTTACATGTCGTCTCTGCTGCTCCATCCTCTCAGGGGAAGACTCCTCACACCTTCCCTCTGGGRGACAGTCCTCCATGGACTTCTCCAGTGTGACTCCTTCCTGCAGGCTGCTCTCCAGCCTGGCTCCCCTTCCATGGTCACAGCTCCTGCCAGAAAACTACTCCAGCACAGGATTCCTGTGGGCTCACACTCTGTGCGTTCCCTTGCTCCTGTGTGGGGTCTTCCAGGGTGTAGGTGGATCTGTGTTTCCCCATGGATCTCTGGGGGCTGTGGGTGGATCTGTGTTTCCCCATGGATCTCTGGGGGCTGTGGGTGGATCTGTGTTTCCCCATGGATCTCTGGGGGCTGTGGGTGGATCTCTGTTCCCCCCTGGACCTCCAGGGGCTGTGGGTGGATCTCTGTTCCCCCCTGGACCTCCAGGGGCAGTGGGTGGATCTCTGCTCCCCCATGGATCCCCGGGGGCAGTGGGTGGATCTCTGCTTCCCCCTGGACCTCCAGGGGCTGTGGGTGGATCTCTGTTCCCCCATGGACCTCCGGGGGCAGTGGGTGGATCTCTGCTCCCCCATGGATCTCTGAGGGCTGTGGGTGGATCTCTGCTCCCCTGTGGATCTCCAGGGGCTGCAGGGCACAGCTCTCTCACCATGGGCTGTGTCACAGGCTGCCAGGGAATCCATGTTCCCGGGCCTGCAGCAGCTCCTGCACTGACCCTRGGGGCTGCAGGGCTGTTTTCCCCATTTATTCCCACTCCTTTAGCTGGCTGAGGCAGCCATTTCTCCCTCTTTGAATACCTTGTCTCAAAGGCTCTGCTGCTGTCATTGATGGGCTCAGCCTGACACAGTGGCAGTTTCATGTTGGAGCTGTCTGGCATTGGGTCTGTTGGACATGGAGGAAGCAGCCAGCAGCTTCTCACAGAGCCCTCCTGCAACCCCTGCTACCAAAACCTGGAAGTGGAAACCCAGTACAAACTTGAAAGGGGAGAAGAATCTGCTTAAGAGCATTTTTGAAAGTGTCATAGCTGAAGAGTTTTGAAAAGCTGGCATCATAACATGTTTAAAGCTGTGCTCTTCATTATTTACAGCTGAAGAGGTATTTTTGGGATTGCAGTGGATCCCTGCAATAAGTGATGAGGTTTGGATTACACAGGAGCTTTTTAGGAGTGATGCTGTAATCCATAACTTCCGTTAGCAGGCTCTGCCCTGACATTTGGGCTTTGGCTCCAACCTGAGCATGTTTCACTTCCGAATGCTGCTCATGCTTGGCCTCTCACATTTCCAGCTCCCACCCACCTCTCTGCTGGCCATCWGCCATGCCCATGACCCCACACAGACCATGCAGCCCTGACAGGAGCCTGCAGTCCTACAAAATCCCCAGTTTAACTGCAGGAASTTCAGGTGGAGTCTTCCCTGGCTTGGAGCTCTCACAGGACTGGAGTTGTTGAAGCTTTTTTAGCTCAATCAAATGCTTTTGCTTTTCTGCCTGTGGTTGTAGAGCCCCCAGAGTTTTGATTTCTGATTTCTTTCCAGGTGCTAAATAAGTTCACAGCATTTTCTTTAGCTTAGTTACTGCTCTGGTAGGTAAAGGATTTTTATTTTTTTGCTGTGATATTGCAAAGTTATGTTGAGATAATGCAGCATAACTTTGTTTTAGGCAGCAGCATCTTTGTTTCCAGTAATTATTTATTATTTAACCCTCTCCTTCCCTTCAGCAATGGCAGCTTCCAGCAGCAGCAGCAGYGAGGAGGAGAGGAGCCTGAGGGAATGTGAACTTTACATCCAAAAACACAACATCCAGCAACTGCTGAAGGATTGCATTGTACAGCTATGCACAGTGAGACCTGAGAGACCCATGGGATTCATCAGAGAGTACTTTGAGAGGTTGGAGAAGGTAAAAATACACAATGGGAGGGAAGGAAGGAGGGTGGAACAACTTAAATGTATCTTTGTCATCTAGGGGCTGAGCTGCAGATTTGACCAGTTGTGTTGAATGTTTGAAATTGAAATGGAGTTGGAACAGATGCTGTTTTGTAGTGGTTTGTGCACCTCTGTCATACCAAAGCCTGTAGGACAGAACACAGGGTGACTGGAGACTTACCCAGCTGGGATGCAGGTGTGMTCCCAGTTCAGTGCTTACTCATGGAAGCTGATACACAGCACACATGGCTGTGTCTGGAGCTGCAGAACCGTGGAGTTTGACCTTGCTGGATGCTGCTGAGGGCATTTGGATTCTTATATTGATTTCCAGTAATGTGGGTAGAGCACAGAAGTGGTGCCAGTGGTATTATCCAGGCCTGGCTGAAGTCAAATGCAAGTGTTTGCATTCCAGATCTCTGGAAGGGCGAGCCTGTTTCTGCCTTCTCTTGGCAGTGCAGTGGTGGTGTCCCTCTTGTGTTTGTCCTGAGGTCCCTTTGGTGGTTTTGGTGTTGTTAGAAGCATTCTGGGATCTTGGGGATGGAAAGCACTCAGACTTGAAACAGTGATTTCACACTCTTGTGACCTGTTAATTGTGTCTGTTGATATCTGAGCAGGTAGGAAAGGAGCTGCAGTGGAAATGGGAAGATGAAAGGCTTGTGCAGAGGAAAGGTTGGATGCAGCTKTGCTCAGAGCATGGAATTAGTAAATGATGCAGCTGTGGCTTTGTGCAGCAGTTGTTTGCAGGTGCTGCTCACAGTACTTGCATAGGGCAGTTAGATATTTTTTTTTGTTCTAGTGAGTTACTAATTGCTGATAGAAAGAAGAAGGAAGTTAACACTGGAGATCATAAATATGTCTGGTGGAAATTGTAGTTAATTGGAAGTGTTCAGGATTAGTACTAGAAAATGACCAAGGAGTGCAGACTACCTGCTATAACTCATAATTTATTTGGGGAACATTTTGCTTATGAAGTGAAGAGCTCTGACTTTTTTTTCTGGTGTGTGTGTATCAGCAACGAACCAGTGAATAATGAGGTTCTTAAAAATCCTTCTTCCTGCCTGTTACAATGACTCCTTCCCCTCCCTGCATTCTTGRGTTYTGAAATACTGCTAGGTTGGGAATTYTAAAACATCAYCACAGGTATCWGTAGACAAAATTTTACCAAGTAAACTGCATTACTGTGCTTAGAATAAATCCTAAACCAATCCATATGTGGGGATATTAAATGGGATTATTTGGGTGCTTTGTGCAGTGGATTTATGATGAACATGCAGTATTTAGGAACTTCATTTGGTTTTTTAGCAAGATAACAAGTCCAGCTCTGAAYTGAATGACATGAAKGTTGGAATTGGAGAAGCTGATTATTTTATTCTGGTGCACATTGGCTCTCTGTGYAYTTGGTCAGCCTACACTGAAGCTGCAAATAAAACTGGTTAGGYAATGTTTTTTCCCCTTAAATTGCTGTCACAATTTTGGTCAGGGTTTTTCTYATGGGCTCCAAGTGCAGCTGTAGCTACAAGTGAAACTGGAGCATTTTTTCCTTGCCTCCTAGGATATAAAACTTGCTGCAGCTTCCTCTGGGTGGTTTTCCCACTCAGCCTAGGCTGAATTTGCTCAGGTGATGTGGTACCTGCACAGCTCTCAGGTGACAGAGCASTGAACATCCTGTGCTGGGYAGGGAGYTCCTGCCATCCCTCWGCASAGCACARATGCTCAGTGATGKTATTAACCASCTCCAGCCCAGTCCTCAGCTCTGCYACAGCCAAAATGCTAAAACTCACTCTGCTTCACCTCCCCAAATCCTGTCTTTTATATCTGTAATAAAGCAGAGCAACTTCTCAATGTGCCTTCTAAATTTTCCTCTCTCTGACTGTATCTCAACCTCAGGTTTTTTTATAAGATGGATTTTTGAAGGAACCCCATTGAAAGCTGAAGTGAGGTTGCTATTTTCTCTCTCATTCTCTTGACAAGTCATCACTTCCACTGCACACAAGCAGAGCTGATTCACTGGCATGTTATTAAAACATGTTGAAGGAATTTAAACATGCTTTAGAATTTCTGTTCAGAAACATCAAAATTGCTGCCTCTGAGATGGTAACAGCTACTATAGGAATTCAAATGTCCTCTTCTGGGTTATGAAAGCTGTTAGATGAATCTCATTACCACTCATTGATTGTCTAAATGGTTTCATTTTATCTGTTTGTGGTGTGTAAGGCCTCTGTTCTCTTTATGTGCAAACATGTCTGGTAATACCAATACCTGCTAAAAGCTGTCATAGCTCTCCAGCACTGCACTGTGTAATGCAGCCTGAGCTATGGAAATTTAATGTAGGGATCATTATTGAATCCTGGCTGTTGGACATGGCTGTCCTCTGGAATAAATGCATGCTTGAGATGCTGTGTGTGATGCAGTTATGGGCACATCAGGCTCTGTGGAAAGCTGGAATTAGGAAGTGTGATGGACATGTAGGCACTGTCCCTGTTCCCCACCACCTGCCCTGCTCAGATATCTGAATATTTTCCCATTTTCCCAAGTGTTTCTTTTGCAAAACAAGCTACTTYAGGAGGATATGCTGTGCAAYTGTGAATTWATGGCAGAGCCTTTWAAAAATGCTTTTATAGCTTCTGAMTGTTTGGGTTTTTTAAAAATAKGATATAAATGAAATACTAATTAACCAGAAGAAGTTGAGACTGTGTCTGGTGCAATGACAATTAGCAGGTTTTAYAGTGTACACAATAATTCTGAATTTGTGAAGGTTTTTTTCAGTAGCTGATGGACTTAAAYCTGAGTATGTGAAGTGCCATCACTTCAGTATTACTTCTAATAATTGAAATGGACTTAATAAACATCTGTTATTTGTCAGGAAAAATAAGGCTTGCAGTTTGTGACTGACACTGAAAACTGTGAACTGCCCCATCAGCTGAGAGACCAGGATCAACACCTAGATGTAACAAATAGATAAACTTCATTCCTAAATCTTTCTCAAATCCTGGGAGTGTTTGTGTTGATGAGCACAGAGCAATCTGAGTGTCTTTATCCATTGTGTGTCTAATGTGAGGAGCTTCTAGACTTGAACAACCACATTTTCCTCATACACACTGGCTGAATCCAAAGGTGTCTGAGAATAACAACTGCCACTCTTCCTTTAGGTCCTACTGTAATTTTTCTCTGATCTATTGGTTTAATAAATGAGGTTTAGTGTCAGATATTGCAAAAGGTATCTATTAAAAAGATGAAAACTGAGATTATAGGATGTCATGGCACAGGGTTGTCTGGCAGTGTGTAATATGAATATCTGGAGATTTGTGGTTTAGTTGACATAGTGGTGTTTGGAGTTGATGTTCTGGGAGGTCTTTTTTAACCTCATTCCATGGTTCTATTCTGTGATTTRTCTCAGGGAGAACCTTCTTGATGAGTGTGTGTATGGACTGTTTAGAATAACTGCTGTATTTTAAATTAATACATTATTTTACCCACCAGTAACTTGTTTCTGTGTCCATCCCCTACCTTACAATACAAAAAAAAACCAAAGTTAATATTAAATTTTGGGTCAGACAGGAGTTACCAGTTATATTTTTTGTGTTAATGCAGTTTCCTTCTCCCTCAGTGGGGCATTGCCCTGAGGAGTCTCTTGAAGAGTGTTTTGATAACTCCCTCACCAAATGCTGCTGAAGTGCTTCAATCTCTGATCACAATATTTAATATTTYATGTGATACTGGAAAAAACCCAGCAGCTGGTGTTCACTTATTTAAAAAGTGTCTTTTTTAATGGGTTAAGTATTTTGTATGTGAACAGGCATGTTCTGTGGTTGATGGTGGGGCAGTTTACACCAAACACTTACTACTGCTCAARCTATTTTTAATTGCATCTCTGTTGAGACTTGTTCCTCTAAAATCAGAGGACAGAAAGGAGTTTTAAATACATTTTGCTGCCATGGCTGGGAAATGTGGCACCATTTTATCAATGGGCAGAGAGCAGGAAGTGAAACTGGAGCTGGAGCTCCTTGGCTGTGGGAGAGGGGGAATGGAAACTCCCAGCAGTGCTTATCCCATGGCCCTTCCCTCAGGCTCCTGGTGTTATCCACAGCCTYAGTGCCCAGCTGGGATCAAGGACACTGGGACAAACCCAGCTTTTACAGCTCTGGGAGAACAGATGAGGCCTTGTTCTTTCACASAATGTCCCAAACCCTTGTTTCCTAACACTGGAAAAGCCATTTGAGCTGTTGTGATGTCAATGCTCTGATTCCAGGCTTGGCTGTTTTGTTTTTAATCTGATTTTAGTTGATTGAGGTGAATCTTTCAAAGAATCAAATTTCTGGCTGTCAAGTTAATCAGAATTTGTGTTATTGTAAGTACCCTGGTCTTCTACAGTGTCAGTACAACACAACAAGTAACTGAGGGAAATAAGGAAAACAAGTAACCTTGTGCAAGGTTTGCATGTGGTTTGCATAAATAAAYCCCCCTTTGGCCTCCAGCATCCTTCCTCCAGCTCTTTTGAAAGCACTGTTCATGTTTCTTTCTCCTAAAATAAATGTTGGTTAACGAGGATCAAGTTGGTCCATGACTCAACCTCTTTCAAAAGCTTCTCATGTAACAGGGATTTCTGAGGAATTGCTCCTGTGTCTTTCAACTCCCAAAAGGCTTTAACACCTCGCAGCTGAGGGGAGGAACTGGGGGTTTGCAGYTGGGGAAGTGCCTTCAGCATCTGAGGAATGCCCTCATCACCTGCTGAATACACTGGCAGAACCCAGAATCAGCTTGTTCACACTGATAGTTTCATAAATGGAGGATAACTCAATAAAAKGAGCACCATTGTGATGTGAGTGGTAGGGATGAGAGGCACAAATACCACGTGTTTTAAAGGCCTTTGATCTCKGATGCTGCAGTCTCCTGTTTGCCTTCATGTGGGAATAACTGCACAGGAAGCTTCCTGCTGTTGGCAGGTTGGGCTGGAACATGATACACTACTGCTTTTATTTTTTTCCCTTTGGATTATGTGACACAAACATGTCTTCCTTCCTGTTTAGGAGGAAAACAAGCAGTTGTTGAATCAGCTGAAGTCTGGYTCTCGCTCCGACTCGCGGGAGGATGAGATCTCCCCTCCTCCTCCCCTCAACCCCGTGGTCAAGTATCGATCACGACGTGGGGCCATCAGTGCTGAAGTCTACACAGAAGAGGATGCTGCCTCTTATGTCAGAAAGGTGCTCTTAAACCTTCCTCAAAATTACATCCACAGTCCTAGAGTTTATCTGAACCCACCTTCTCTCCAGAGCATTAAATAACACYGAGCTCCTGGAGCCTGTTATGTCCTAATTGCTGTAAAAAGCAGAGCTGTGTGTGTGGCTGTTTACCTGAGGACAGAATAWCCTATCATGCAATTAAACCATTCATGCATTACTTAAACCTGTTCCCTTTGAAGTTATGTATATTTAGATGTGCATGTATTTAGGTATATTATATKTAATGTGCTTCCAGTTATTTGGCAGCTGCAACAACATTTGGCCTAATGGCAGAGCTGCTGTTCCCAGGAAAACACAGGCTGAACTGATACATGTCCTCTTGCAAAACAACTTACAAACTTAACATGGAATTATGTTTTTCAGTTGCATAAAATAATACAAGATTATATTTTCCTTGTGTTCAAACTGTCTGTAAACATTGACTATATTTGGGGTTGTATTTATAGTGCTTGAAAGAAAATGGAAAAACTCAGCCAGTGTTTTGTAGCAATTTAAGTTGTTTATTTACTATGGGAAATGCAGAAATYTTTCATGAGAAAAATTAACCATTTGCTTTCTCTGATTCTCTCCTAGGTTATTCCAAAAGATTATAAAACCATGGCTGCTTTGGCAAAAGCAATTGAGAAGAATGTGCTGTTTACCCATCTTGATGATAATGAGAGGAGGTAGGAGGAGATCTTTGTGGGGTTAAGGTTTGTGAAAGAACAAAATGTGTCACAAATCTGCAGTGGTCAGTGGAAGCACAGAGCTCCAGGAGCAGCACTGATGGGTTGGGGGTACAGGTGTGTGGAGTTGTGAAGGGTTTTGTCTGATTTTGGTGTCCTTTCCTCAGTGACATCTTCGATGCGATGTTCCCCGTCACGTACATCGCAGGAGAAACTGTCATCCAGCAAGGCAAGTGCCACTGCTTGCTCTGGGGAATCTTTTGGGGATGGGGAGCTGCCTCTGGTCCAGGGCTCTTAGTTTGTGTTTATTTTTTAATGTAAAAGCCACACAATTTCTTGATGTGTTCCCTGAAGCGCTTCATACTGAACTGAGGAGTCAGAGCCACTGGAGGAGGATGTGGCTCCCTTGAAGAGATTWTCTGCTGGGAATATTGTCCTTTGATGACTCTGTAGAAGAGTTATGTCAAATTATGGATCTGGTTTGCCTTTCCAGTAATCCTGGAATTGCTRCTGATCTCCTGGGTACCAGTAGATGCCCCCTTTCATGGGGCTGAGAAAAGTGTGAAATCAGCAAAATGCAATATTTCACCCTGCAAACTGTGCAAAAGTTTGTTAACCTTGTTGGGGACCAAACATCAAAGTTGGCAGAGAAGCCTGTTCTTTCTTAATATATTTAGTTTAATACATATTCATTTTTTTTTCTCTTCTTTAGGTGATGAAGGTGATAACTTCTATGTTGTTGATCAAGGAGAAATGGATGTAAGCATTCCTGGTAGTTTATTAATTATCTRTTCATTCCTAGCAGAAAAATACCCTGATATTTGTAGACCTCTTCTACAGACTGCCTTTACCAGCTCTTCTTATTTTAAGTTCTTAGAGAAGTTTGTTTTGCTCCTTAATAGCTCAGTCTGGCTGCACAGACTGAGTTTCAAAAGGAATGATTTGGTCACAGCACAGATGTTTCAGGTGTGCAGGGTGGAGTTGAGGTGTGGGGCAGGCTTTAAGAGCAACCAGATTTCTTATTTCCTAGCCCAGCTCATTCATGGCTCTTTATGACACAGCCCTTGTTGAGATGTTATTTCTCAGGAGTCTGTGAGTGTAGAGTCTGTGCAGGAGATGTAGAAGAGAATCCCTTTGTCAATGAAAATATAAATGAAAATACAAATTGTATTTGGGTCGGAAGCGTTGCTAAAACCCTGCAATGATCATCCATAGTACAGATGTGAGAATTTCCCTTTAYTCCCAAGGGAATGGAGGGCAGCAGGGAGCTGGGGTGTGTCTGACCATGCTCTGCCTTGCAGGTTTATGTGAACAGTGAGTGGGCCACCAGTGTGGGTGAGGGGGGGAGCTTTGGAGAGCTCGCCCTCATCTACGGCACCCCCCGAGCTGCCACCGTCAAAGCCAAGACCAACGTCAAGTTGTGGGGCATTGACAGGGACAGCTACAGAAGGATCCTGATGGCAAGTACCCCTCAAAACCTGGGTTTGTGCTGTGGGGGTTCTGTATCCTGGGTGTCTGTCCTTGTGCCTGTCCTTTGCTGTGGTTATTTATTCCAAATCCTGCTGTCTCTTCAGTAATCAGAAAGCTGATTACTCAATATGCATCTCTCAGGCACGGGGCAAGGGGGRATCTTGCATTTGTGAGCAAAACAATGCCAGTATTAAACTGAGCTGAGAGTTTAATAAGGCTGCAATAAATGCTGAGTACTTAAGGAATGTTGCTCAACTGGAATATTACTGAGAGAACTCAATTTCAAAACATTTCATCTTGTGGGTTTGGGGTCTGTGAGACAGAACATTGTGTGCCTGGTTAAATTTGTTTGTGTCTGGATTTTTTTTTAGAATAGAAAGAGAACTTACTCTGTGTCCTCTCCTCTTTTTTATAGGGAAATACTTTGAGAAAGAGAAATATGTATGAGAAATTCCTTAGTAAAGTATCTATATTGGGTAAGTGAGGAGGTTTTTGTTCTGGAGTGGGATCAATTGCCACATTGTAATGAAGCTGTTACCCAGCATTGTGATGATTACAGGCTGTTGTGGTAATTCATCACAACTGCTTCTCTGCATCAGAATAACTCTAATTCAGGCCTTGATCACTGGTGCACAAATGCAGGCAGAAATACACTGACCTCTGTATAAATACAGAGCAGAAGATGTGATGTGTGCCTTGAGAAGACACTGCAGTAATGAATTCTGAACTCTCTAGAATCTCTGGACAAGTGGGAGCGTCTCACTGTGGCTGATGCCTTGGAACCAGTACAGTTTGAGGATGGGCAGAAGATTGTGGTCCAGGGAGAGCCAGGAGATGAGTTCTTCATTATCTTGGAGGTAAGCAAGCTCAAAATTAAAAGCTCCCAACTTGACTTTTTTTTTTTTTTTGTGTCCCTAAGAAGGCACTTGKAGAAGAACAAAACATAAGAATGTACTTCCAGAGAATCCCTAAAGAGAAACATCATCTTGCTGGACATGCAGTAACTTGGGTTTAGTTTTGCTGTTTCCACAAATAATACTTCCAGGAAAAAAAAACCCCAAGTTTCTGACTGAAAGCAGTTGATCTTTTTGAGAGTAGAGACCTGTTCTAGATAGCTGGTAATGCCTTAGTGGTGTTGTCATTGCCTTCTGTCTGGTGGTTTGTGTTTTTTCTGGGTTTTTTGCTAGTCATACTATTATATTTGCTATTATATTTGTTAATTATACTAGTTATGCTCCTACTGTTATGAGGAAAGCCAGGAAGTTGTGGATATGTAAATATTCAAGATGTTTTATGCTCAGAGAGGAGAGGAGCAGATGTCCTTATACCGCAGTTAGGTGARCTGTGCAGGGACTGTGAAGTGCTTTTTAACTGAGGCATCCTAGCAGTGACTTGTGCAAAGCAGGTGCTGTGTGAAATGCAGTGTTTGGAGAGGTGCTGGGAATGCCAGGTGTTTGACTCTGTCATTCCTTGAAGGGCACAGCTGCAGTGCTACAGCGCCGGTCAGAGAACGAGGAGTTTGTTGAAGTGGGCAGACTGGGACCTTCTGATTACTTTGGTGAGTTCTCTTGTGGCTGCAGACACCACTGTCACCATTTTGTCTGTGCTGTGTCAATGGCAGAGRTGAGATGGATTTGCTTAATGACTGTTTTGGGCTCCTGTGGCTGCTCTCAGTGCTGGGTGGGTGTCAGAGTCACTTGGCACTCAGGTGTGCACACAGGGTGTCATTGTTCCACACTGCTTCACTGGAAAAGGTGATTTGGCCTGATCTCCCTGCCCTGAGCTGAGCTACATTTGAAATGCCATTGTGTTCCTCAGGGCTGTGTCCAGCTGAGTTTCCTGTGTCTCCAGGGATGGAGATCTGACAGCCTCTCTGGGCAGTTTCTTTCCTGTCTAACCAGCCTTGTTGTGGAGAGGTTTTTTCCTTCATGCCTGACAAGAATTTCCTGTTCTGCAGCCTGTTGCTTTCTCTCTGTCTTTCCCTGTGCAGCCTGGGTTTGTCTTTATAGTCACTCATTACACAGCTGAAGACAGCAGAAGATAAGAACATTCCTTCCTTGGCCTTCTGTTCTCCAGGGTAGAAAGGAGCCTGCTCAGAAGCTGCTGTTTAATGGTTAAATACAGCCCTCTCCCTCTCAAAACCCCTGACATTTTTCTCATGTTTTAGGTAGTTCCTCTCTTTCCTCTTGCTAAAACCTTTTGCTTGTSCAGGTTTCCAGCTCTGTAGATGATGTAAGCAGCAAACCCTCTGTTGCAAGGCCTTAATTGGGATGGACTGGAGTGCATGGGCTCTGCCCAAAGGCCTGCTTGGCTCAGGATCTAGGACTTCATTCTGTGTCATTTCATATTTTCTAATATTTGCCTCTGTTCTCTTGAGTTTTCCATTCTAAAACTAAATCTTGTCACAGTCTTTGTGTTCAGGTGCTGCAGACCTTTCCTTCAGGGAAGGAACCTCTTTATTCTTTAGCAGGCCTCTCTTTYGGAGGCTGCTGAGTTCAGGAGTTTTAACTGGGCACAGAGGAAAAGTTTTCCTCATTTCTTTTGAWCATCCCTTCTGATGTGGCAAAAGTGCTCTCCAAGGAACACCGAGTTCTTTCCTCAGTCCTGAACATGGAAAGAACTCCAGTCCAAAACCAAGCAAACAAAACCCCTGAGGTGCTGCTGTGGTTTCTTCCATGCTTGTTGTAGGAATTCAGGGGTTGTTTCTGTTGCTGATAACAGGAGCTTGTTGAAAAACAAAGCTTTTGGCATGGTTTGTGCAAAACTTAAGAAATGGGGATCCAGTGGGACTTGAAAATGCTCATTTTCCACAGCCCAATGACAGAGTCAGAGTCTTGATTCTGGCCAGCCAGCAATGGGTCAAAGGCTTCTGTCTGYTCCTTGAGTGTTTTATTTGTTTGTTTACTTCAAAACCTTGCTCTTGTTGTCCTGAGTTTCCTAGAAACACCAGAATTGAGCAGTACTATTAGAAAAATAACTACTTRTTGGCTAGGTAAATTGAAACATGAACCTTTCCTCAAACACACACAGTATTGAAAAATTTTTAGGCCTTTTTTTATTCAGAGAGACTTGAATGTGGACAGGCTTTTTAATAACAAAATCATCAAGTAGGCTTTTTTTTTTYCAAATTGTTCCGAGCAGTGCTAAAGCCTGAATTAGCAATTTAAACTGGAGCAGGGTCATCTCTTTGGCTCTTTTGCCCACTGGTTGGTGACTGTGTTCCCTGTTTGTGCTGTCCCAGGTGAGATTGCTCTGCTGATGAACCGTCCTCGTGCTGCCACCGTGGTGGCCCGTGGCCCCCTGAAGTGTGTGAAGCTGGACCGGCCCCGCTTCGAGCGTGTGCTGGGSCCCTGCTCTGATATCCTCAAGAGGAACATCCAGCAGTACAACAGTTTTGTATCACTGTCTGTCTGAACCCTTCCTCCCTGTCCAAGCCATGCTTCACGAATGCAGACTGCTTCCTTCCCCCCCTGTGCAGAGCCACATTACCACCGGCATTCGCAGCTTCCTGTCCGGTTCAAAAGAAAAAGGAAAAAAAAAAAAAGGGAAAAAAAAATAAACTGCTTATCATGGCACTGTCATTCATTTAGAGCATATTATTTCTGTGCTCTCTGTCCCATTAAATTAATAGAAAAAGTTGAGTGGAGACGTTTGCCTCTCTCTGTGCACCAGTGTCCAACTCAGGCCAGTGCAGCCTGGCTTCAGCCAGGGAGAGACCTCCTGGCACCACGCCATTGCCATAGTGTGAGGAGGTGACAGTGAAAGGGAGGGGAAAACAGTTCTTTCAAAGGTGTTTCTCAAATTATTGGACATATTTTAAGGCTGTGGTCATCACTTGCTGTATTTCTTTTCACATGAGAGCTACCCTTGTATTTGAGCTTTTYGGGGCTTGGGGTTTTCTGGGTTTTGTTTTCGTTTCTGGGTACTGTAATCCTAGGTTCAATCGTGAGGCATCAGCTGCTAAGAAAGCCACAGTTGGAATTTACCAGTATAATTGTTCCTGTGTCTGCTGGTTTAAGATTGCTTAGTTCTGTTCTTGTCAAGTGTAAATCAAAAGCTTTCCAGGTTAATAGTTCTGGTGAACTACTGCAGTTGTTGATCCATTTGCTGACTTGCCGCAACTGATCTYTTTCACTTGTTCCTTCTCCAGCCATAGATTTGCCATTTAAAACCCTTCCTGTTCCAAGTGGCAAGAGCCAAATGCTACATGAAATGCCTGACTTTGTTCTCTAGTACAKAGGTTGGTGTAAGAATGGTGCAGCTGTCCAGCTGTCAGTACTGTTTGAGTGCTTACATTGCTGTAGGAGTTGAAAACAAACATTTGACTTTCCCTGTGAATTGTTTTGTTAATCCTCAGTTGACTTTTTAAAAATCACCATCAGTTCAAGTGACCCTTTGTTACYAGGGAAAAGAAATGCTGAGTGTTTTGGCCAGTATCAGTTGCAGGTGACAAGATTGCTGGTCTGTAAAGCTCCATTATTCTTGGCAGAGAATGTGAGGCAGAAAATCTGAATGTTTGAACTTTCCTGCAACACTCAGTTGTTTTAAGTTTTTAGAGCTGTTAGTTCATCATTTTAAAAATGTTTCACTATGAATCTAGTTCAAAACCAAAAGGTGCATTCTCTTCTCTTGCTTCTGGAATTTCCACCACACTCATTTCATCCTTTCTTTTTTTTTTTTCCAAATTCAATCTGTTGCGGAGTCTTAAATGTATTTCAGTATTTCCCAGCTTTGTGTTCCATTCATCTGTGCTCACCAAGACTTCCCAAAAGTTTTTACTGAATTCCACGGTTCAATAATGGTAGGCAATTTTTAAGGTTTCCTTTCAACTGTAATTTATATCAAGTAGCATAGGTTTGTATCTGGGAGTGACAGCAAGCAGTTTGCCATTTGTTGTGCAACTACTTCAAGGATGGAGCCCTCGTTTTATTTCCTTTCTGAGGTGGAGTGGATGCAAATCCAACGTTTTCCCAGGCATGGAGAGAATCAGGAAGAGTCTGCTAATTGATGCAGAGTAATACTGAAGGTATCAAGCCTTTACAAAAGGTTTCAGGGTATTTCTGAAACTGCAATTGAAATGCTCRTGGTTTGAGTTCTCTATTCAGGAGAKGTTGAATAGAGGATTTCTGCCAGAGTCCTTAAGGCATGAGCAAATGCTACCTTTTTTTGGTTTTTTTTTCCTTCCTCTTTTTGTTGGTTTTTTTTTTTTTTCTTTTTTTGGTAAAACTTTTTTCTTAAGTTTTGACTCTGCAGGTTTTTTTCTTCATATGTGTTCTTTGTGTTATATTAAAGCACCAAAAACTGTGTAAACCAGTTAGAGCTCCACAAAAAAATGCACATTTTTTTAATATAAGGCTTTCTAATCAAGTTTCACTACTGCATCTTTTTAGCTTGCTGTTTACTCCCTTTTGTAGTTTTACCTACAAGATTTTAAGATAAATCAGCTAAGTCTGAGTTAAATATTAAACACAGTTATAGCTTTACCTTTGTGTGCAATTTCAATATGTTTGAAACCACAATTGGCATAGTTTTGCCTTAGCTAACATTCAGGGCTTTAGAAGTAATTTTTTGCTAGTCTATCTTCAGCAAATTGATGAAGTCTATTGCCCTAGGAAGCTATAGTCAACCAGAGGACCATTTTTGTATTGTTACCTGACTCTATAAGTCTGATTTACTGTATGTGCTAATATATTATATTATATTCCTTTTGTTATAGATTGTCCTAATGGCAGGTAAAGCAATAAAATGATTTAAATTCTTAAACGCAATCAGCCTCTTTTATTTTGTTCCCTGCCCCTACATCGTGTTTTCCTTGGGCTTTAGAGGATGTGTGATGAATGAGGCAGCAGAAAATAAGCAGCTTAATGGATTAGCTTGGTGTAAACTGCAGAGGGGTGAGCTCAGGTCCTGGYTTCCCCCTGGAGCCTGAGCACAGCTTGCTTTGCACGTGCCAGCCTGGCAATTCCTCTGCACTGGTACCTGTGTCCTGTTGGGCTCCTTGTGCTGCTCTSATCTCTCCCAAGGTGCTCATTCCCAGCCCAGCCAGCATTTTTGGAGCTCAGGGGTTTTTCTAAGTTGGCTGCTCCCATCTCTGCAACCCCTTAATGAGCAGGTGATGGATAATCATGGGTAAGTTGTGGTGGGAAATGGAAGAGGGGGATTTTCAACTGTGATGAAGTAGGAGAAAAYCTGAAGTGACCTGAAGCAGCTCAGACCTGGATGTGTTTTACACCCAGCTCCAAAAAAGCTGAATCATTCATCCTTGAAGGTCCAGTAAAAATGTATCTATCATGGGAAGGAGAATAAAAGTAAGAAGAACCCTGGTAGTGCACAGCCATTTAAATATCCATGGGTTAGTTTCCTTCATCCTGCCCTCCCTTTCCCAATCTCCTCCACTGAAAAAACCAGGCTGAAACCAGAACTTTTTATCACCTAAAGTGAAACTTTAAACCYTCCACTTCCAGCCTTATAACTGTAAATACATATTTTATCACTGCAACTTGAATTTAAGCTTATCTTCTGTTGCCATGTGCTTCCTGTTRAACCAGCAGTCATCATTCCCTGTCAAAGCATGGAATTAATTCTGGGTTTGTCCTGAGCACARAAAGTCACCGGTAGAGGGAGATAAAACTTTGGGAATTCATTGTCTGGACAGGAATAACCAGCAGAGCAAACATTCTGGGAGGGAGAAAAATCCTCTTATTTTCATCTGTTCTCTATCCACAAGAGTAAAAACGTCTTTAAGTCCCAAGAGTAAAGAGTGCAAGAATCTGCTTGAGACTGTGGAAAAGTTGGAAATGCAAGGACTTGTCTGAACCACAATTTKGGAGAGACTAAAGGGGCCTGGAGTAGGGTTTTGGTGGGGTTTGTGTGGGATTWTGGTGGGTTTATATGGGATTTTTGCTCACCTTTGTGGCCTCAGAATACTGGAGGAATTTCTTCACTARGAAACACCCCAAACTTCCTCAAACACACAAATGGGCACCTTTGCACACACTCAGATTAGAGCTGCATCTCCCCTGTGGTCCTGCAGTTTGCAGCCAGGTGCTTTGCCAGATTATTGTGGAGTGAAATGAAGCAGCAGCACAATCCCCTGTGGAGAACAAAACGAGCTTTGTTCCTTCCTTGCATCATCCAGGCACTTGGTGTCACTGAGCTCCCTTCAGATCAGGCAGAATTCCAGCCCATGGGAGGATGAGCTGGTGCTGGTGCAGCCTGCTGGGATCTGTTCAAATGCTGCTGGCAGCTCTTGTRCAGGGATGTGGGGATCCTCTGGAAGGGCTGCAGTGCTGTAGGTGGGTTTTGTGTAACTTCAAGGGTAGTTTAGAATGAGTTTCTGGTAGGTTGGTTATCCTTTTTTCCTCTTAAAGATGCTAAATTAGCAACAGAGTTCTCAACTGCTTTCCCCAGGCTGCCAAAGTGTAGTAATTGCTAATGGTTAAAGGAAAGAGCTATTAAAGAGAGCTTCACTAATCCAGTTATTCTGAAACCTTGTTGTTGGGAGGTGAAGGGTGAACAGAGAACTGAAATACCCACAATTTAGCTCCCTCCCCATGCTTTTGTGGTCCCCAGTTTCTGTTGCATCTCCCCAAAATGCACAGGCATGGAGGGGAGGGAGACTGGGATACCACTTCTATTTTCCAGCTAATTATGACAACCTAATTGATTTTAAAAGACATGAGGAGAAAATTCTTTTAAAAGATATGAAGAGATGACCTGAGATAGATTCCCCCCACTTTGGCAGAATGTTTTCCCCAGAAACAGGTGGGTTCTTCAATTGTGAATACAGTCCTGTGCCTCAGAGTGCTTTGATTTTCAGGATGGTTTTTTTAGTTGGGTTTTTATTTTTCCTTGGGGCACGAGGCAACACAGACCTGCCTGTGTTTTACATCCAAACTGGCTCCTCAGGCAGGTACAGAAGTGGTTTTCCTGCCCYGTGAGGCTCTGTGGGATGGGCACAGGTGGGTGTGGGCTGGGTGACTCTGCTGCAGCACTGGAGGGGCCCTCTGCTCTGCCCAAGCTGGGCCAGTGCCCTCTCTTGTGCCAGTGGCAGCTGCTGCCCCTGTGAGGTAGGACTTTGCTCAGATWCACCCTCCTGCTCACACAACAAAGACTTCATAAGAGGAAAATGCTCTTGGCATCTCTTTATTCAACCCTCGTCCTCGGGTCGAGTTCATGTCCTTCTCCAGCAACACCAAGCCCCTTGTGGAGGTTGAGCAAGCCAAGGTGAGCTGTTCCCTCACCCTCCCAAGGGCAGAGCCAACTCCAGGATTGGAAATCACAGCTTTTCCACCCCAGAGCTGTGCTTGGGGTGCAGAGATCTGCTGCAGCCACAGCAGCACCGAGCCCAGGTTAAACACCCCCAGAGGAGCCCAGGGTGMTCCTTCATCYYCTGCCATTTCCCCTCAGAGTCTCTGCAAGTGTTTGCAGGTGGGAATGAGCACTTGCTGAAGCTGCCCCTTGCCTTGCAGGGTTCTGCCTGGCTCGGAGCTCAGTTTAAGTGTCCAGCTTGGCTCTGTGTGCCGCAGGGCTCTGGGGCTGCGTGGTGTCATTGGCCACCACCGTGGCTTCTCCAAAGGTGTCAATGCACTTGCCCACGGCCTCCAGGAYGAGCTGCAGCCGTCTGTCCAGGGCCAGGAGGTGGGGCTCAGTGAGCACCGGGGCCAGGGGGTCCTGCAGGAGGGATTCCCTCATCACATCACTGAGCCTGTACTCGGGCTCTGCCAGGAGCCGCAGCCGCAGCAGCGTCGTTCTCTTTATTCTGCAAAACAAACAAATCAACAATTCAGTGCCTGCCTGCAGGAGCAGCTGGGCTCCTTGACAGCAGGAGGGTTAAAAAATCTAACGAGTTTTGGAACTCTTTTCTCTAATTTTCATTTTGGAAGGTAATGAATTTTTTTTTTTAATGCAGAGACCTCTGCTTCTTCCTTTGTTTTTCCAGAGTATTTGTGCTGCAAATTTCTGGCAGCAGAGAGAAAAACATGACTGAAGTTCTCAGTAGTGAGTGAGTCAGARATGACCCAGTTCCCCAGGTTCCTGCAGGGTGGTGCCATCTCCCCAAGGATGGCATTTATGAGATTGGAGCAGAGGGGAGGTAAATGGAAAGGCATGAAAGAGAAAACATCTTCTGTCAAAACTCTGAGCAAAAAGAGGGAATATTTCCTGGAACTGATGTAACTGTGACTTTTCACCTTAAGGGGTGCTGAGATTCAAATGTGATTTGCTTTGACAGAAAATGGGATGAAAATCTGCAATCTTGGAATGCTYCTGGGCATGAAATGAAGTATTCTGAAATCATGTTTAATCCTCAGCAGAAATGTGTTGACYTCAGCATGTAGAACACTGAAATGAATCACTGTTTGTAGCTACTGCCCTTTAAATATTGAAAACAAAGCGGTCCATGTTTATGGAACAATTTGGATTGAGCCCAGTCAGAATTTTCAGGTGCAAAAAGGTGTAGTCAGGTCCACTTTAGGCAGCTCAAGAATTTGTATTTGTAGGCTGTTGTTTACCCAGGGCATCCACTGGGATTGTTGGTCTGGATCTCTGCAGCTCCAGCAGGCCCTGTGCTGTTTGGGAAGGGGTTGTGGCTGTTCCAGGTGCTGGGGACAATCACCAAGGCTGGAAAAGACCTTCAGGATCATCAAACCCAACTGCTGTCCCAGCACCATCAAACCATGTCCCCAGGTGCCACATCCACACATCATYTGAAGAATTCCAGGGATGGCGACTCCACAATTTCCCTGGGCAGCCTGTTCCAATGTTTTACAGCCCTTTCCATGAAAAACTGTGCCCTAATATCTAATCTAAATCAGGAGTAGCTGAATGAGTTTGCCTGTAGCACAAGGGAAGGAGGATGATGCTGC
>CADDXX010000141.1:506147-516967 GCA_902810485.1 Alauda arvensis
AGGAAGGAAGGAAGGAAGGAAGGAAGGAAGGAAGGAAGGAAGGAAGGAAGGAAGGAAGGAAGGAAGGAAGGAAGGAAGGAAGGAAGGAAGGAAGGACATTTCCCCTCCACCATTACCTATCAGGAAATCAAAGATGGCCATGTCCACGATGTTGAGCAGCCGGTTGCTGTTGCTGTAGGGGTAGATCTCCCTCACTGTGTTGCAGTAGAGTGGATTCACTTCCCACCTGCAGGGGATACAGAAGGGGAGACACCCCCAGCTGCTGAGGGTGTCCCARAAGTTCCCCAAAACCCATCTTCCATGTGAAGATGCAAAGAAGGCGGAAATAAAAATAAATCTCCCCTTTTTCATGCAGGAGACTGGGATTCAAACCCAGCCAATGCCCAGGCTTTAAGGGTTATTACACTAATTATCCCACTAATTCTGGACTCCCTGAGTGTTCCTGTGGCTCTGTCCGTGTGTCCCTGCCCTGCAGTGCAGAGATGGGAAGCAGCCTCATTTACCCACTTACTCCTCTTTGCCATCGAAGGAGTAGGAGCGGATCCAGGGGTTGGGGATGGAGAGCCGTGGGGCCAGGTTGAGGGAGGGCAGGAAGGCAGAGAGGGAGCCCTCCAGGAGGTGGGGGTTCCCACACACGGCGTACTCCGTCTTGCACATGTACGGGCACTTGGCGAAGAAGCAGACGTTGCTGGCTGTGGGGAGAGCAGGGGACAGGGARAAGGGGCTGTGATCTCCAGCAGGATGCAGGGTGGCCTGGGCTGAGCCTTTCCCCACCCTGGCACAGTGATTGTTTCTTGTGGCAGGGACAGTGGAGTGAGGGGGAACGGATGGGAAGAGTCCCAAGGGGCTGCARTGAGCGCAGGACAGTTAAAAACCCTCTTTGATTTCATGGAAACACTCTGGGGAATCCAAGGAAAAACAAGGTAAACCCCAAAGTCTGCTGGGGAAGAGGAGGCAGTGAGCAGTCCCTCATGGCAAAGAGAACAAGTGTCCCATGGTCCTTCTGCACCTGGCACCAATCCAAGGGGAATCCGAGGAAAAACAAGGTAAAAACCCAAAGCATCCATGTCATGGATGTCAACCTGCCAAATCATAGATTTGGGTCCTGTGCTAAGGGAAAAGCTAAGAGAAAATGCCAAATGAGTAGATCTGGTAGATGATTGCAGCTGGAGGCTGGGAGAGGAAACCTCTGCTGGAACCACGTCTTGGTGCACGTTTAACCCAAGAATTTCATTTCTGCACCACAGCATGAGCCCTGCAGCCCCTTGTCCTGCAGCCCCTTGTCCTGCAGCCCCCTTGTCCTGCAGCCCCCTTGTCCTGCAGCCCCCTTGTCCTGCAGCCCCTTGTCCTGCAGCCCCTTGTCCTGCAGCCCCACCCTTCCTCCCACCACGGAACACCACAGCTTTGGGTTGGGTGTGAAGGGGCCTTAGAGATAACTGGGACCACGATTTGCCTCACCCCCCTCACCCCTCGCCCACCTGGTGACACGAAGAAGACGCTCTGCAGGACRTCGTTCTTGGTGACCTCCAGGATGTCCTTGGTGACATTGATSAGCCTGCCCACGGTGGGTGGCACCCTCCGGAAATCCAGGATCCTGCACAGAGGGAAGCTTGCTCTTCTAACACCCAGGGCAGAAATGTTTACCCTCATGAAACACAGCTGAAAAAGGTTTCTTTGTCCCTCTGCATGGGCCAAAGTGCAAAGGTGATTTTCAGCCTCTGAGCTTTGCAATTTGTAATTCTGATTGTTTTGTCATTATGAATCAAACTGCAAGTTAGTTGTTATTGGTCCCATTATTTTTTTTTTTGGCAGTGGCTGCATTCCCTACTGCCTGGKGGCTCCTCTTGGGGTTTCCTGATAAGGGGCTCCCATTTATATCATTTTTGGAACAGCAATGGTTGGCATRGTGTCTCCCCTTTTYACATCYAGGGCAATGGTGAGGTGCTCCTGTGCCTCCTGCCAGGGCAATTTTTACTGACATGTCCACACTTCCCTCCTTTGTGGCACAATCTCGTGGCAGCAATGCTGTCCCTGCATTATTCTGCTGAAGTTTTACTTTAAGAGCAGCAATGGTTCTTGTAATAAATTGTGAGATCTCTTTTTCTCTGCAGACTTTGATCATTTGAAGYAAAGAAGGCACCCCARGGGATGCTGCAGCCCAGTGGGGTGGCAGGTGCTGCCCTCTCCCCTYCCATCAGTGAACCAGGAGCCTTTGGCTCCCTGCACCCAGACTCTTTCCAGCAAAAAGCCACTCCGGGCCAAAACGTGGCTCTGTTTGGATTTTGGTATTTTAATAGCTGCTGCCTGGAACAATCTGGATGCTCTCCAGCATTCCTGTCTCCTTCCCTGACATTGCCTTGGTTTCTCCCATCCCTCTGCACACAAACAGGGTCCTCCAAGGGCCAAAGCCACCCCTCAGGCCCTTCCACAGAGCTGGTCTGACGTGGAGCAAAGATCCTGATCCTGGTACAACCCCTCCTCCAGAGGCACTCCTGCCCAGCCAATTCCTCAAAAATACCCTTAAAAACCTCAGGGCCTGGGGCAGGAAAGCATTGCTGGCAGTCACTGGGAAGCTGCTGCTGACTGCTGAGTCAGTACCACGGGGGGAACTGGCTGATGCTCAGCTTGGCTCCTGGGGCAATGCCCTTTGCTCCTGGGAATTGGGCACAGAGCAGGATTTAGCCTGCTACTTATTGAGCAATGCTTMGAGAGAACAAAATATTTGCTTTTATCCGGCATCTTTCAGCTCTAAAAACCACAAAGCACTTCAGAAAAGCAGTCTGGCCTCATTTTTGTGGCAGTGCAGCTGCAGGGGCGAGGTGGTGGTGGCTGAGTCAAGCAGAGTCACTGTGAGGATGTTGGGGCAGAGCTGGGAAGGGAACTCAGCTCCCTTTGCTCCCTTTCTCAGAGTCTGAGCTACAGSACTTAATTTAGTCCTGCTTATCCTGTGGAAACTGGAGACCCCCACCCACCCTGACCATCACCTTCCCCTGCTGCTCAGTGTTCATCCCACCCAGCAGAGAAAGGCTCTGCCCTCACCTCACAGAAGGGTGTTTGTGATTTTAATAAACACAAACCCTGCAGGGAAGAGGCGCCAGGTTAATTGCTCATTATCTGAGGGCTTAAAACTGCATTGCTGCAATTTATCAACCCCAAGCACACCTTGATTGCTGATTGAGTGTGGTGTGCCTCCCTCACCAGGAGGGCACCCAGGCTGTGCCCAGAGCTCAGCTCTGCACTTGGAYGCAGGGGAGGGACACTGTGTGACAGAAAAAGAGATCTTACAATATATCTCACATCCAGGTGAGAGCCTGACCTGTTCCCACCTGGGCTTCACCTGTTCTCATGGACTGGCCAAGGCAAAGCTGACTCTGGGGTGTCAGGTGAGATGCAGAGCCACTCCTTCCCTRAATAACACCTCAGCTCCTCGAGGGTGCTGCAGAGCAACCCCTTCCCTGAGCTCTGCAGGGCTCTGCAGGGCTTTCCCCGAAGCTGCCAGGGCACAGGAGCAGGCAGCAGGAGGAGGCAGGGGCTGGGACAGGCCCTACCTGTCCAGGTGGAAGGCGGCGATCTCGGCGTTGTGCCGCTGGAAGTCCACGAAGTAGAAAAAGTCCTCAGGRGTCTCCTCCTCACGTTTCTGCCTGGGAGAAAGCAGGGGGTGAGCCTAACCAAGCTGCTGGGCACKGTGGWGGCACAGGGACAGGTGGTGRGCYYGGGGACAGCTGGGGACAAGGTGAGACCCCAAGTGCCCAGAGCCGAGCTGGAGCCATCGCCCGCCGTGCCAGGGAGCAGCACTTGCACCCTGCTGGTGCCAGGTGGGGGCTTTAAATCTGCTTGAGCAAGAGCTCAGRCCCCCTTAGGACAAAGTTTCTCATCACCCTGGAGGCAGAGGAGGGCTCAGGTGCAATCCCCTCCTGTCCCTGAGGTGGGAACTCCATTTAATGCAGTTTTCTGGCTGTCACACWGTGCCCCAGGATGTGCAGCTCAGGAATTTGATGCTCAGCCTCCCAGGCAGCTGCAGGACACAGGAAAGCCCTCCTGGCTCAGCAGGACATGGAAAAAGAGGGCTTTCCTTCCCCTCCAGGACCTGMTGGACACTGGGCAGAGGTGGATGGAAACCCACGGGAGAGGAGCTGGCTGCCTTCTGGGTGAGGATTTATCCCAGTGCTGCCAGCTGCTCTGCTCACACATGGACAGTAAAGGGAGAGGGAAGAGATGGGAAGAGTCCCAAGGGGATGCAAATCAGTGCAGAGCAATTTAAATCCCCTGTTTCATGGCTGTTTCATGGAACCACTCTGGGGAATCCAAGGAAAGACAAGGTAAACCCCAAAGTCTGCTGGGGGAAGAGGAGGCAATGAGCAATCCCTCATGGCAGAGATCTCAGGAGAACAAGTGTCCCAAGGTCCTTCTCCAGCTGGCACCCACGAACCCAGACCCTTCCAACATCAACAGTGCTGTGGGAACACTGGTGTTTATCCACCTGAGCTCTGGGATGGTGTGAGCAGCCAAGGATGATGAACAATAATGGGACCTTTTCAGCTGCCCAGGTAGCTGGGGGCAGGASAGGGAAGGTGTGGCTGTCCCTGCCAAGGAAGGTCCCAGCCCTCCCTGCTGGCCTTACCTCATGGGCTTGAACATGGCCTTCCCAAAATCCTGGAACCTGAGGACCAGCTTCAGGTGCACACCGCTGGGCTTCACGACTTGGGGAGGAAAGGGGCTGTTAAATCCTGGGAAATGGGGTGATAACTCCTGGGAATGGGATGTTAACTCCTGGGAAATGGGGTGATAGCTCCTGGGAAATGGGATGTTAGCTCCTGGGAAATGGGGTGATAGCTCCTGGGAAATGGGATGTTAACTCCTGGGAAATGGGGTGATAGCTCCTAGGAAATGGGATGTTAGCTCCTGGGAAATGGCATGTTAGCTCCTGGGAAAGGGGGTGATAACTCCTGGAAATGGGATGTTAGCTCTTGGGAAATGGGGTGATAGCTCCTGGGAAAGGGGGTGAAAACTGCCTGGAAACTCCCCAGTTACACACCCCAGCACAACCTGGCTTTCCAACCCCATGAGTCCACCCCATYACTCCTTCCAGCTGTGCCCCTCTCTCTTTTTCAGTTAATTTTCCTTCTCTCCTTGTTCCATAGGGAAGATATCCTTCCAGCCCTCTGTTACATCCCTTTGGGGACTTTTTSCTCCCTCCCCAGTAGAAACCAGTGGTGTCCTGGTGTCCTGATACCCAAATTTGAGCAGGCTGCCCAGGGATGTTATTATCATCCCTGGGTGATGACAATTTATCACCCATTATTACCACCCCTGGGTGTTAAATTACCACCCCTGGGTGTTAAATTATCACCCCTGGGTGTTAAAAAGCAGTGTGGATGTGGCCCTTGGGTTGCACTCTGTAATTTTAGAGGACTTTTCCAGCTGAAATAACTTTATGCTCTATGACCCCACCTCTGGGGTGGGGGTTAATGGGAGGGAGCAGAGCCTGGCTGGGCATTTCCCTGGCCGAGGTGAGGAGCTGGGGACTGGGGCCAGCCCAGGCCATGGCATGTGGGGACCCCAGGTGCCACACTCACTCTGGCTGCAGTCACAGGCTCCCAGCAGCGCCTTCTCATCCTGGCTGTAGTCTGCAAGGGCAGGAGGAGCAGTGAGACCCTGCCAGGCCCCATCTCCTGCTGCTTCCCCTCTCCCAGGCTCCATCCTCTGCTGCTCATCCTGTGCCAGGCTCCATCTCTGGCTCCTCACCCCTCTCCCAGACCCCATCTCTTGCTCCTCACCCTTCTCCCAGGCTCCATCCCTGGCTCCTCTCCCCTCTCCCAGGCTCCATCTCCTTCTCCTCACCCCTCTCCCAGGCTCCATCCCTGGCTCCTCACCCTTCTCCTAGGCTCCTGCTCCTCACCCCTCTCCCAGACCCCATCTCTTGCTCCTCACCCTTCTCCCAGGCTCCATCCCTGGCTCCTCTCCCCTCTCCCAGGCTCCATCTCCTTCTCCTCACCCCTCTCCCAGGCTCCATCCCTGGCTCCTCACCCTTCTCCTAGGCTCCTGCTCCTCACCCCTCTCCCAGGCTCCATCTCCTGGTCCCTCTCCCAGGCTCCATCCCTGGCTCCTCACCCCTCTCCCACGCTCCATCCCTGGCTCCTCACCCCTCTCCCAGGCTCCATCTCCTGCTGCTCACCCCTCTCCCGGGCCCCGAGAAGGGAGGACGGAGCCTCGCAGCCCCTGCAGCCGCCCCCATCCCATCCCATCCCATCCCATCCCATCCCATCCCATCCCATCCCATCCCATCCCATCCCATCCCATGGATCCCATCCCATCCCGTCCCGGGGCAGGGATGCTCACCGGCGCTGATGGTGGGCAGCTCCCGCATGTCCCGGAGCAGGCGGCTGACGGCGGGGCTGGAGCGGGGGTAGAGSCCGTCCCGGCCGATTCCCAGGTGGAACTGGAGCCAGCTCGCCTCGGGCCGCAGCGGCAGCGGCGCCGCCGGCGAGGTCAGGTTCAGCTCCTCCCGGTARAGCCGGTGCCTCCTGGAACAGAGAGGTTCTGGGCATGAGGGTGAGCACGGGGTGGGAAACCTCAATTCTCCGAGCCTGGAGGCTGCTGAGGAGTGGGGAGGGTGCCAGGAGAAGAGCACGGCGTGGATAAAGGGAAACTGAGGCAGGGGGAGATGGCTGAGGTGGTCAGAGTCTCTGCCCATCTCTGAGAGTTTTCTTCCCAGGAATGGGGGGAAAATCACTGAAAGCTGTAAATTGTCTCTGTGACCAAATTCACAGTGAGCAGGAATGCTCCGAGGTCACCTGGCAGCATCCTGCCCACGATCTCTACAAATCAAGGTTGAACCTCATCCTGTTTTGGTAGGTGGAGCTGAAGGAGCCTCCCAAGTTCAGGAATAACCCACAACCATCTCCCCACTCAATCAGCATTTTCCTCAAGCTCCAAGGCTGGGCCTGTGGAACTGGAAGGTCACTCATTGCAGCCAGCAGAGGACAGAGCTTTACTTTCTCATTAACATTGTCCAGCCCAYGGATGGAGCAGCCAGCCCTGATAAAGGGAAAATGAAGCTCAGTTTCCACTGGAAGTGCCAGGATCCATCCATGAAAGCAAACAGGAGCTGGGGGCTGATAAGGAGTAGGGCATTAACCAAGGCTGGGATGGAGGGGCTGCAGAGGGGGAAGTGCCACATSCAGACCCCATCCAGAGCCTGAGCAGGTGAGGTGTGACCATGCACCCAGGCATTTATCCACCGAGGAATGGCACTGGGGGCTGGAAAAGGCTCCTGGGGGTGGTGGTTTCCCTATTTCCCTGCTCAGCCCAGCAGCTGAGGGTTTGGCTGGGATTTTTCCATCACYCCTCTCCATCCAAGCAGGCTGAGCAGCGTGGTTAACTTGGCTGTGAGCAGGGGATGAACCCTCCCTGGGCTGCTCCTGTGGTATCCTGGGAGCCATCCAGCAACTGGAGAGACAGGYTGGATGTGCAGCTCCCAGGAGCCCGTTCCCTGTCCCAGTTTGTTTGTCTTTCCACTGGACTGGGTCAGCCACGGTGTGGTGTCCACGTGTGCATGGGCAGAGGGAAGCTGGAGCACTTCCACAGCAGCTCCGTGCTCAGGCTGCCTGCAAAGGAGGCACAAAATGCCCTGTGCACAAGGATGTGGCCCTGGAATGCTGGAGCAGGAGTGCCCTGACCCCCAGCCCTGCAGCTTTGCCATGGATGAGTGAGGCACAACCTTAACCCTGCCACAGCCAGGGCCATAAACCCCAGGGGATGCACAGCAGTGACTCAGGATTTTTCCCTCGGGAAGCTGCCCAAATATTTTACCATATTTGCTCTCCTGCCTGCCACACACACACACAGGCTGCTCCCCCRGGGTGGCAGCGAGCAAGGGATTACTGAGGGGGAAAAAAATGCAGTGGTTATGCAAGGAGAGGCAGATCCCAGCCCTGCATCCACATGGTCCCTGCCCAGGCTGAGCCAGTCCCTTCCCAGCCTTTCAACCCAAAATACAGCTCTCCCTGCCTCCCTGCTTCCTTCAGGATTCCTGAAATATTTCCCTGGAAAAAACCAGATCTCTGCAAAAGGCATAATGATATAAAAACAGGGTTCATTTCTACCCTGCTATAAATAGCCCTGGGGTTGYCCTGGCTTTCAGCTCTCTGCTGGGCTGGGAGGGAGGCACAGCGTGGGGTGACACTGCTCAGGCCACCAAGCATCCTGAGTCTGGGGTTTTGAAGCTGCTCCTTCAAGGATAAAAATAAGCWCTGGAGTTTTTAAGGGATTTAAGAGGTGTGGATGGTTTTTTGGATTTTTTTTTTCAGTTTCCTTCCTGCATCCCCATCATCTCCAGCTGGTTCTGCATGCTGCAGTCAAGCTGCTGGTGCTGCCTGAAGTGCTGGGAGCAGGCAGGGATGGGCAGCAGGCAGTTTGCAGGGAGCTGCGTGGAGGAGGACAYGCTCTGGCTGTGGTTTTCCCAACAGGACGTGTCCTGGGGCTGCTCCAGCTGGCACAGCCCCTGGCCAGCTGATGTCCATCTGGCTGCAGAAAGGCAGGCAGACACGCTGTGCTGCAGGAACAGGGTTAAACTGCAGCTTGTTCCACTCAAGAGGAGCGTCCTGCTGCTCTCAAAGCTGCTCTGCCAACAGTCCCATCCACGGGGGATGGAGGAAYGTGCTGGGGAGAGGATGCCCATGGACACTCGGCCCTGAGCCTCTGCTGCCTGCCTCTGCATGTGGAGCTGCTGTGGACGTTTTGCTCCTCAGTCCTCAACAGCAGCAGCAGCTTTGTGGAACCCATGCAGTGGGAGAGAAAGCCATGGATTCCTGGGTCCCATGAAGAGCCTGGCCACATCAGAGAGGACACGGGCTCTGCAGTGCTCCTGGTGAGGCAGAAATTCCTCTGTGCCCACAGCAAATGAGCAATCTTATCAAATCCATCAGCTCTGGYGAGTGCCACCCGATGATACGTTCAATTTGCAGCACTGATTTTGGTTGTTGGCAGGGTTTTGCAGGAGTGGTTGTGTCACCTCAGCCTCTGCTCTCTGGAGGTTTCACCCACTTATGAGCATCAAATATTTYATTTCAGAGTGACTGAGGAATAATCAATACTCTGCTTTCCTCTCCTTCCTGGAGGTGCAAAGCGAAGTCAGTCAAGGACAAATGGCACCACTGAGTTCCTCCCAGGCACAGCACAGCCAGACCTTGGGGCAGAAGGGGAAGTGCAGCCATGGCTTCATCACAAATCCCATGTTTTAACAGTGGTGAATAAAACTGAGGAGTTCAGACTTCTCACTGTCCTGCAAGTGAGGCTGCAGCAGTGCTCAGGGCTGCTGGTGGTGCTTTGGTTTAAATCCCCCATTCCCACTGGGATTTTGCTTGGGAAACATCCACCTTGGTMCCCAAATCCTGATGTCCTCAGAAGGCAGTGCCCAGCTCTGAGGAGCTGCACCCACGGTGGGTCTGTGGCACAGCCAGGGATACCCAAACCCACCATCCACGGATTTCAAGTGCTGTGAGAAAGGATTCAACAGGATCCAGACTGGAGTGAGGCAGAGCCTGGCAGGGATGATCCTGGCTGAGCAAAAGGAGGTTCCAGACCCTGGTGCTGCCATGAAGATCATTCTCTGTTCCTTCCATCATCACTTCCCATCATCTCCTCCAGCAAATCTGGCACGGAACCAGTACAGGGTGAGTCCCACAGGAGGAACAGGCACAGAACCAGTACAGGGTGAGTCCCACAGGAGGAACAGGCATGGAACCAGTACAGGGTGAGTCCCACAGGAGGAACAGGCATGGAACCAGTACAGGGTGAGTCCCACAGGAGGAACAGGCATGGAACCAGCACAGGGTGAGTCCCACAGGAGGAACAGGCATGGAACCAGTACAGGGTGAGTCCCACAGGAGGAACAGGCATGGAACCAGTACAGGGTGAGTCCCACAGGAGGAACAGGCATGGAACCAGCCCAGGGTGAGTCCCACAGGAGGAACAGGCATGGAAGTGGTGAGAGCAGGAGCTTGGGTATCCTGCCTGTGCAGCTCAGCAAACTCCACACAGGTGATGGGAGGAGTGGGGGCTGCTCCAATGCTGGAAACCAAACCTGGGCAGAGGGGAAGTGCCAGGACAGGGATCCCTGGGGTGGTCCCCAGGACATGCTGCCATCCCCCTGCAGGTGTCCTGTCCCACAGAGGGGACAGTGAGGTGATGCCATGAGCTCAGCACTCTGTTGTATCYGAGTTTGTGCATGAATGGAAAAGTTCTTGGGGTGCAGGGAGCAGCTGTGGGGTGCTCTATGCTTCCAGCTTGGCCCCAGCCCTCGTGAAAGGGGAGGTCAGATCAGGGATTCAAGGTACATAATCCATGCTTGGAGCTGGTGCTGAGGGTCACTGTCCCCTCCCAGGCAGTGACAGTCCCCTGCCAGGAGCAGGGGGTGAGGGAGATTTCCTGGTGCTGGCAGAGGCAGCAGGAGGAGAGCTCTGAGCTGGGGCCCTTTCTCAGGGGCTCTGGCAGYGGAGCAGGGTGGGAGACACCCCAGGAAGGAGCACCCCAGCAGAGCCCCCCAGCCCAGCCCGGCCTGCCCATGGGGGGCTGGAGGGGTGAGGGCAGAGGGCACAGAGCCAGAATGGGGGGGAAACTGGACTGGGGGTGCCAGGAGACACCCAAAGGCGTGCTGGAGCTGGGGAGGGGTGCCCAGGAGAGCTGCCCAGAAAGGGGCACCTGAGAGGGGGTGTCCAGAGAGGGGGTGCCTGGAGAGAGTGTGCCCAGGAGATGCCAGGGCAGGGGTACCTGTGCAGGGAGTGCCCAGGGGATGCCAGGGCAGGGGTACCTGTGCAGGG
>CADDXX010000141.1:548092-575389 GCA_902810485.1 Alauda arvensis
AGGAAAGGAAAGGAAAGGAAAGGAAAGGAAAGGAAAGGAAAGGAAAGGAAAGGAAAGGAAAGGAAAGGAAAGGAAAGGAAAGGAAAGGAAAGGAATTAGTTTCAAAGCCAGGGCCAAGCTGCTGTAGCCACCTGCAAGAGCTGATTATTTACAGGCATTTTAATTTCCTAAGCTGCATCCATTTACCTGTGGGAGACAGGGATGTGACAGCAGTGACAGCTCTTGCAGCAAACCTGTGATAYTTCACTGGCACAGTAACTCAGGAGAACCTGTTCCACCAGCCCCAAATCCATGGGAATCCTTTGGCACCCAGKCTCCTGCTGACATGCATCCACCACCTCTGAGCCAGCCCTGCACCTCTCCAGGGAAACTGCTGGCCCAGATGGCTCCTGATGGCTCCAAAACTCCTCCTGACAAGCACAAAGCCCTGCAGGAGGGGTGGATTCCATCCTCATGCCAGGGTTATCCGTCAGGATCATGACACACAGGGGTGTCTCTGGCTCAGCTGCTGCACAGCCCAAGTCAGTCCTCTCTCACCTGTCCATAAACCATCTGTGTCTGTGCCAGGGTGGAGATGCACAGGCACAAATCAAACATCTCCACTCTGCCTAGAACACGAGTTCATGAACTGCTGGTATCACTCAGGACCATGCTAATTGAAACATCATGTCTTACACAATCATCTCCTTCTCCATCCCCTCTTTCACTCTTTTAGAAACCATTTCCTGCTTTTCCCAGCTGCACAATCTGTCCTTCCTCCTGCTTTGAAGCAAATATTTTGTTGGGTTTGGCTGCTGCCACAGCCACACTTTGTAATCTGCCTGATATTTGAGCCATCTGCTGCTACAGAGAATATTTGGGGCTGGAAGTCTCCAAAGGGTTTTGAGGGGCTGAGATGAATCAGGGATGAGCAGAGCAKGAGGAAAGTCCTCTTCAGCTTCACCTGCAGAGTAATTCAAGCTGAAATGCTTTAAAAATGAAATGCTGAGAGGTGCTGGTTCCAACAGCCTGGTAGTCCGAGCCTGAGGAGCTGATCCACCCTGCTCCCCCTCCACACGGAATCCAACCCCCATTTCCTCTTTTGTCCCCAGTGGATGGAAAAAGAGAATTGGCCTCCCGAGCTGTGGAGGTTGCAGCATCTGCCTTGCCTCATTTCTGCTGCTGGAGAACATCTGGCTCTGCTCTGGGCCAGAGGTGCTGTGGGGACAGCAGCTGGAGGTGCGCAGAGCAGGTGACACCCCCTGCATGGTCCCTTACCTTCCAGGACACACACAAAGAGCTTTCTCCTTGATGTTTCTCCTGTCATTTTTTCCCCCCAAGTTTTTTGGGTTTTTCCTTTGGTTGTTTTGAACAAAGGGGGTTTTTTGTCCAGCTGAGCCCCAGGATCCAGAGGTGGCTGCCCCAGGGGGCTGCAGGGGGCTGCAGGAGGGACGTGAGGAGCAGCACAGGGCTGGGGAGGTGACAGGCACCTGTCACAGCACACGGTGTCACAGCACACGGTGTCACAGCACACGGTGTCACAGCCCCACCACGGGGTTCCTCTGCAGGACACCAGCCCTGTGCTTGGTACCCCCAGCCTGCCCTCCTCCCACCCCCCAGGATTCTGTCCCAGCTGCTTTGGAGCTTGCATCACTGCWTTTTGGGAAGCTCCTTGGAGCTCTCAGAAACACCACTTTTTATTGGGTTTGCTTCCTTGCACTTCAGGGGTTAATTAGCATTTAATGTTCATGTCCACCACTGTGGATACTGAGAGCCTGGCCAGAGGAAATGCCCAAGCATCAGACAGCAGCAGGGCCTGGGAGAAATAAAACCTTCCGAGGCACTGCTCTGAGAGAGTTATGAACAATCTTTTTGCACCTGCTGTTGATTCAGGATCAACCTACAAAGAGGTGTAGTTTTTAATTAGCCAGTGATGGTGAGGGGTGTTAATTAAAAGACCAATTAAAGGATCAATCCAGCTGCTTTTCTGCTGCCTATAAAAAGGTGTGATTTCTAATAAACTTCTCTTTCATGCCCTCTGAGAAGACTGCAGTCTGTGGAGCTGCATTCAGCTGTCCCTAATAGAGCACAGCTTTGAGGAGACCTGGAAAACCCCAATATTCCTGTCCAGACATCAAACACCCCTTTGCTCCCCAAATCCTGCCGTGGTTTCTCTTCTGAGATAACCTCGGATGTGGTGAGTGGCTGTTTTCTCACTGCCCGTGCTTGAAAGAAGGAATCAGAGCCTTTGGGTTGCAGTTTGAAGATGTTCATTTTAGAAGCCTTATCTCTAAGTTCAGTCACACCAGCATGGTGTTCACAAGCAGCTGGAAAAGTGAATTCTCTCTGCCCACAAACAGCACCTGGGTTTTTATATTCTAAACTACGTTAACATTGTTTTCCTCTAAAATCCAATAACTAAAATCCAAGTCACACAGTGAAATCACACCTTCACCCAATCCTAAAAACCATCACCCTTTGCAAAGAGGAAGAGGAAGAGAAAGACAGGAAAATGTGACTTTATCACCTTGATCTGCCTCCATCTTTGCCCCATTAATACCTATACAGAAAAATCTAAAACTAGTATTTCCACACCCAGTGATATAATAAAAAACACACCAATCAAACCCTCGTGTCATCCAAATCCTCAGACAGTTTTGGAAGCCTTCTCCACGGTGTCAGATCAAAGCCAATCCCATCTTTCAAGCAGGCTGTGGTATCCCATCCCCCTGTCCTGGCTGCTGCTCATCCAGGAGACCCAGAGGGACACTCTGCTCTCCCACAAAATCCCACAGGGTAAAACACTGTCCCCAAGCTCCCAAGCCTTGAGAGCACATCCCTGCCTCCCTTGGCTCTCAACACTCAGAATAAACCCCACCAGGGTGAGTTTATCTCACCTAACCTAGAAGGCTCGGGCTGCTCCTCGCTGTCACTCCAGGGGGACAGTCTGGGGCCAGGGGATGGGTGCTGGGGGCAGCTGCGGAATGTCCTTGGTGTGCTGTGTGCCTTTGCTGGACAAAGGGGGCATTATTCACTGTGGGCAGTGGGGATGTCCCTTTGGTCAGGCCCAGCTCTCGCTGGGTTCCTGCAGGGAGCAGAGGGAGGATGGAGCTGGCCTGGCCATGGCAGGGTGGGCTCACCCCCAGGCATGGCCAGAGTGCTCTGCTCCGGGTTTGTCAGCAAAGGGGGGGATGGAAAATAGGGAGAATAATCAGTGTGAGAGCAGTTCTGGGGCTGGGYTCGTGCTGGAGCAGGGAACATCCCAGCGGGATCTGTCAGCCCCTCTTCTCACGGGTAGAGCCATTGCAGCTCCTGGGGATGTCCCTCCTCCCTCAGCCCCTCAGCTCAGGGGGAGAGGCAAACTCCAAAGGGAATATTTAAGGAGTCAGTTCATTTCCAAGAAATCCTTYTCTTGTTCTTTCTTCCYTTTTTTTTTCCCCCAATGGAAAAGTTAAGTCCTCRTGAACTTTTTGAGAACTTTTGTTTGTTCCTTCTTGCCAGCTGAACTCTGCTTTGTGCTGGTGACAGAACCCCTTTCTCCCAGTGCTGGCCATGGGCCAGGACCTGGAGCTGTCCCCTGTGTGCTGGCAATGCCACCAGCCCTGTCCCCTTCCCTTTGGGCTGAGGCAAAGCCCCAGCTCCAACCAGCTCCCCCCTGGGGACTCTCTGGGGGCCTTTTCCCTTGTCCCCCTTGTGCAGGAGGTGATGGAGTGAGCCCTGCTTGCTTCACCTTCCTCTGCACTGGCAGATGTCAAATACCGGGGGRATAATCAGTCAGAGCTGTGGAGGGAAGGGTGGGGGTTCCTTGGGAGAAACAAGGGAGGGAGGGAATTCCTCTTTCCCTCTCCAGCTCCAGGGATGCTCTCTCTGGGACAGGACTTGTTTGCTGGGGATTTTAACGCTGTTTGAGTCTTTACATCATGCAAAGGTCTGCAAAGGGAGCAGGTCCCATCGTGCTGGGTGGAAAAGGGAGGATTTCCAAGGGTTTCTATGTGTCAGAGCAGGACACAGAGGGCAGAGCAGAGGGAACCAGTGGAGTTCACAAACACACTCAAAGCCCCATCACCAGCAGCATCTGCAGAGGCACAAACTGTGAAATACTGAGGAAAAAAAATTCCAGCAGTGATACCTCATATAAATGGTGTTTATCTCTGGAGGCTYGTGGTTTGAGTTCTCCACTGCTACTGATGCCCCCAGAGCACCAAATAAAACTCTTCCCTTTCACAGAATCTCTGTTTCCCAGAGCTGAGGGTGTGAACAGGTGACACAAATGTTTGGTGTCTGCACTTCCCCATTTCTCAGGGGTGCAGAGTAGGAAGGAGCTGTTGTGCAAGCAGGAGGGGAACAGCCAGGCTGTCTCTAAAGTTGTGTCCTCCAACTGCCAAAAGATGTTTTGAGGCTGAGTGTGGGATGTACACAAGCAGTGATTGCAGCACAGCCACCACTGGCTCTGTGTGGAGAGAACTGAATGTTTTCTGTGAGAGTTTTAACCTTTGCAAATAAGCTGGGCACAGGGATAAAAGGAGGGAAGTCATTGAATAATTTGGGTTGGMAGGGACCRTTAARGGTCATCYAATCMAACCCCTCTGCAGTGRGCAGGGTCACTTTTAACTAGACCAAGTTATTCCAAACCAAATCCAACCTGGCTTTGAGTGTTTCCAGGGATGGGGCAGCCACAGCTGCTCTGGGCACCCTGTGCCAGGGTCTCACCTCCCTCTCAGGGAAGGATTTTTCCCCAATGTCCAATCTAAACCTGCTCTCAGTCAGTTTGAAACCATTCCCCCTTGTCCTCTCACTCCATGCCCTTGTAAAAAGTCCCCCTGCAGCTCTTTTTAGCTACTGGAAGGGGCTTTTAGGAATCCCTGGARCTTTCTCTTCTCCACCTGGGTGGTTTCCAGGGGAAGGACTGACATCCACTCACCCCAGAGTGGAGGGAGGGCAGGGCTGAGCATTTGCTGAGCTGGGTAAACCTCTCCCTGCCCTCTGCAGCATCCCCATCCCCAGGGGAGGGAGTTGGAGCTGTTCCTGAGGGTCCCCAGCAATGAGGACAGATGAGGATGGAACTGCAGTTTCTCTAGAGACATTTATTGGAAGGCTGTAAAAATAGAGTGCAAATCCCAGTAAGAGCACGTTGTCTCACAYAGCCCCAGATGTTGGAGAGGAACCCAGGAGGGCAGCACCGTGTCCAGGTTCCCTGGTGCACCCAGATCCACAGAGATTTCATCCCCAGAGATGGCTYAGGACCCTTCTTTCTGCAAAGCTTTCAGTCCTTCTGCTTCACCCTACCTGGCCTGACCGGAGCTCTCACCACAGCAGGTGAGATAATCCTGTTTTATCAACCAGCCTTTGGGAGTGCAGCTTGGAGCAGGGCTGAGACCCCTGCAGGGTGCAGGTGAAACRTCTTCTGCATCAGAGAGGAGCCTGTTCTCCCCTCCGTGTACGCTGAGTAAATAAGTGTGGTTTGGTTAATACTGAGCAATGCATAAATGAGCATTTAACAGTCCTCCTGCTGCAGCTGCTTCCAGTCAAAAGTCCCATCCAAAGTCAGATCAAAATTATCCTTTTCCTGCTCTCGGGAGAGCTCCAGAAACACCTGAAATGGGCAAGAGGATGCTTGGGTTATTTCTCTGTGAGGCTCCTTTGCAGGAGGCACAGCTCTGCAGCCCCCAGGAGAGGTGTGGAGAGGCTTTTTGGGGGCAGCAGGGGCAGCTGAGCCTCCTGTGCTCTCTGGAGTGACCAGGCAGACATCACCTGCCTGTGGGTATTTCCATACAGGTTTTCCCCACCAATGGATTGACTTGAACATTCCTCATCTTTGCCACCAGCCTTGTGCAAGCAGCAATAAATAATCTGCTGTTTCCAGGGCACCCAGAGGGGCTGGGCATGGGCAGCTCCATCCTTGGGTGTGTTGTGTGCCTTTCTCAACCAAGTGGGGTCTAASACCTCATCCAGAATTGTCCCCATTGCACAAAATCCCAGCAGTAAAAAAACCCAAACCATTTCCCACTTTACCCATAGAGAACTCCTCACCCACCAGCCTCAGGCAGTTTTKTGGTGGAGCTGCCTTTGGCCACTGCAGCAGCCTGGGTTTGGCTGCAGCTTTTGTCACTGCTCCTGCCTTCCCAGCACAAATAAAAACCACCTGCCTGAGTCAGAGTATTCAAGGAGAAGCTGTACTCCTCGAGGCTGCAGCTTCGTTTGGCTGTGGAGAAATGGGAAGAGGGTTGAAAAGGAGCAGTTGCTGTTCTGCCTTTCCAAAAAGTCACCTGGTTTGGCTCTTACCTTCCTCTAGCTTGGAGAAGGACTGGGACAGGGGCAGTGCATCTTTCATTGGCACCTTGTAGACAAGCAAAGAGGGGAACCTTGAGGGAACAGAAGAMAGGGTGAGTCTTGCTCTGTGTTGAGGTTCTGGGGTCAGACCTTTATGATGTGTGGGTATCTTGCTGCTGGGGCCACAGGAGGGCTGGATGTGACATTATGAAATCCCATCCCCCTGCAGGGAGCTGTTCATCCCTCTCCAGCTGGCATCCTGTGTCTGGCCATCTCACCAGGCATGTTTTAAGGGATGAGGCAGTGTTGGAACCACTCCTCATCCCATATTTTACCTCTCCTGGCGGGCTGCACCCGGGAAAATCTTCAGAACCTCAGCRTGCAGAGCGTCGGTGCTCTCTGGATCCTTGACCTTGATCTCCAGGAGATAGCCTTTGCCAAACTTGCTCTTCAGGTACTGGATGGAGCCAATGCACCTGCAGGGCAGGGAGGAGCAGTGAAATCATTGTCCCCTCAGCACCTGCTCCTTCCTGAGAAGGAAACCATGGGATCCTTCATGAAAGCCATGGCAGGTGAGGCTGGAGGAGCAGCTTGGAGCAGTTCCAGCTCAGCCAAGGTGCTGTCACCTGTCGTTGTAGGACATGAAAGAAAGATAAGAGACTCCAATATTTCAGAAGGCAAAGAGCATAAAAAAGCTTTATTTTCTAATTCTTGCTATCTTTTGTAAGGTGTTCCCATACAGACTTTACATGATTGGTGAATAGGAACAGCACCTCTCTAATCCCATTGGTTAAACCAGAGAAACAGCAAAACACCACCTGGAGAAAGGATTTTTTGAGATAGTTGTTTGCCAAGATTGCTTTGAGAAGAAGCTTTCATGAGAAATTTTCCCTTGGGGAAAAGTTAGCAGCTGCTAGCAGGTTAAAATCTGTCAGACCCAGAAATAGCAGGCCCAGAGTGACGCACCGGAGCTGGCCGGACACCAGGATGGCCACACGGTCACACACGGCCTCCGCCTCCTCCATGTAGTGCGTGGTCAGGATGGCTCCTGACTCCTGCGGTTTCAGGGCATCCCGGATGGTTTTCCTGGGGATCAGAGTGAAAAACAAAATGCCAAAGAAAATCTAACACCCCTCCCTAGAAATATCAGACATTGCTCTTTTATCTTTGTCCATCCAAATGACCTTGCCCCTAAAATGGGAATAAAATTTTCACATGCGGCAACTTTAGGTTAATGAGCACATGGTAATGCTTTGAAATAATGACCAAAAAATACTTTTGACTCGAGTCTTGTTATGAATTCTCCCAAATCCCATTTAGGACTGTCCTAAACCTTGCAAAAAGGATGAAGGTAAAATAGTTTTCCTCTCTCTTTGCTCATCCCTGATTTAGAGAGAGACAAAAACCACATTTTCCAACAGCATCGTTGCAACGTGAGGTACAGCACCATCTGTGGATGGGGCAAAACCCTTTTCATGCAACTTTAAACATCTCCTTTTGGCTTCCCATCCCTTTCCCACCGTGGTGCCCGGGTTCCTGCTCACCAGACCCGGCGCTGCCCGTTGGGGTCCATGCCAGTGGAGGGCTCATCCAGGAGCAGCACGGAGGGGTTGCCCAGCAAGGCCAGTGCCACACACAGCTGTGGGACAGAGAAAGGGCTCAGCCAAASCTCCTGCACAGCCTGGCACTGTGGCCACACACAGCTGTGGGCAGCACCTCCCCATCCGTGGGGGCTCTGGTCGATGGGAAAGGCTCATTTCCATCACCCCACCCAACACGAGGCTCTCCCGGGAGCTCAGGCCACAGCTTGGTCCCTCCACTCAGGAAGGAGAGTTTTAATTAGTGGTTGAGCATTGCAGTGCTCATTACAGGTGACCCAAAACACACCTTTCTGGTTACCCCAGCAGGTAATTTTCTGACTTTTTTGTGTAAGTAGTCTTGAAGCTGCAGAGCATTCACTATTCTGTGGGGAAAATGAAAAAAAAAGAACATTTTTATTATTCCAAATCAATACTCTCATCAAGGGTTCCCAAAATGACAAGAAAAAGGAACCTTTCTCCCCTTGCTGTTCACTCKTGCTTGTTTTCATTAAACATTTATTGTGTTATTAAAATGTAAGTGACTGTTTGAAGCAGAGTGTGCTGAATAAGCCACAAGCTCTTTTCTGAACCCATCATCAGTGTCAACAGCATTAGGAATCCATTGCCCCTCACCAGTGTCAGCTCAGCCAAACTTACATCAGAGATTTCAGAAAAGCTGCCTGAAGATAACATTCTTAAAAGGGCATTAGTGGTAAGTTTATCCCCACCAAATGCACTCAGGAAAACCGGAGGTTTTCTTCACCCACTCCCTCAATCACGGCGTTGAGCACAAAAGCACTTTTGCAGCTGAGTTTCCCGAGTTCCTCTCAAGGTTTCCTCTGGGAATGTTGGCTCTCTGGTCCCCTCCCTGCGACTGAGGGGTGGCACAGGGGCCAGCAGCCCTCCCCCTGTACCTGTGGGCAGCAGCAGCCGTGTCCTCCTTGCTGAGCCCCTTCACGGCCCCGTAGACCCTCAGGTGCTGCTGCGGGGTGAGGTCCAGCCACAGGGGGTTCTCCTGGGGGCAGTATCCCAGGAATGCGGGAGCCTGGTCCTGGGAGCCTCCTCCATCTCCCTTCTTCATCAGCACCTGCACAACCAGGCCGGGCATTGTCCTCTCACACAGCCTTGCCCAGGGCAAGGGGTGCTTCAGGGGAGGGTGGTGGGGTTCGGGTGTGGAAAGCCACAGTGAGGGACAGGTTTCACACTGTTCTTAAATATAAACAGGGCAATTMGGGCAGATGCAACAGCTTATCAAAATGAGAAGTGGCTCACCATCATCTTATTGATACATTATTTGATTTAATAGCAAGATGAATTCRATTAAAACCCTGATCAATAATAATGCTCTGACAAAAATTGCAGCCTCGATAAAAATGATAGCTGAGCCCAGGTGCAAGGTTTTGAATTGTGTCACAGAGCCATCCCTTGACTCCAGGTGTTTCCTACCTGCCCAGCAGTCGAGGTTGTCTCTCCAGTGATCATTTTCATAGCTGTGCTTTTCCCAGCTCCGTTGGGCCCCAGAAGTCCTAACACCTCTCCTGTAATCAATACAGAGAATTTCTTAGGACTATTCCCCATTCAAGAAATGTATCATGCACAGCCCCACAAAAAAAAACCTCAAACCAAAACAAAACCCAAAACAAAAAGACCCCAAACAAACAAACAAAACCACCCCCAAGCCCCACCCCCAAAAAACAAACCCTGAAAAACCCAGAAAAAGCAGCATATTAATATCAAAGATCATATAAAATAAAAGGTTTTATTGTATAAAATACACGTTTAGAAAGCCCTTAAGATTTCAGCTTAACTGATGCTGTAAGTTGCTCCCAGGAGCCACTGCTAAAGGGGTCCCCTCTCCCCAGGAACTTTATTTTATCTTTATTTTATCTTTATTTTAGATAATAGACAGCCACAGGTCACTAATAGGATGCACCATTAACACATCAAGCCCAGACTGAAGGTGCTTTAAAAACAGAACAAATAGATTTGAGTTTTCTGTCCTTGCTCAGGTAAGTGAGAATGAGCAGAGAATTAACTCGGGGTTCAACACAGGTCTGGGAGAACAGTCCCAGTTCTCACCTTTTTTAACACAGAAGGAAAGGTTTTTGGTGGCTGTTTTCTTCTTCTTCTTCTTCTTCTTAAAGAGTGAGCCAGCTTGCTTTATGTTGTATTCCTTGCACAGATTGCTGACTATAATGACTGACTTCTAAAAGTGAGGAGGAAGAAGCAAGATTAATTTAATAAATTATTAATAAATTAATAATAATAAATTATTAATAAATTAATAATAAATAAATTAATTCATCTTGTACAGCATGAATCTTTCAGTTATATCTTTCCATTAAAAAGGCAGAAAACCTTCTGAAGATCTTTGTTTTATAATTCACCAGGAATATGAGGTACACTTTGTTGTCTGGGTTTCTCTTAAGAGCTTTCTTCTCCTGATGGAGCCCACACTTTTGGAATTTTGATTTTCCCAGTAATACCAACACAGCCAGGGCACTGACCTGCACTGGTTTGTGTTTTAGCAGATAGAAAACCAAATAAAACAAGGACAGCACTCAGGGTACCTCCTCCTGACTCGGAGCCATCACAGCRTCTCTCACTGCTTCCCTCTCAGCTCTGACATCTTCATCTTCCTCCTCGAGCTCCTTGGGGTGCTGCTGGCTGCTCCCTTTTCTTGGGGAAATCCTGAAAACCCACCAGACTTAGCTTAGGATTTTGTTCTTTACCTTTGTCCTCCACCAGTGCATTTTAGACAGACCAAGAGTGAATTTCCCTGGGATCAAATTTATACTATATTATAATTACTTTTACATATAATATTACTTTTATATATAATATTATATTATAATTACTATTAATTACTATTACTATTAATATCATCATCATTATTGTTATTATTGGGGATGATGGTGATGATATTAATAGTAATCATGCTAATATAATATAAATTAGTATAATACATATAATACATATTAGTGTATAAATATAGTATAAATTATGATGATAATGGTGACAATGTTTTTAATCATTGTTTTATACCAATAAAGAAGCTGGTACATCATACAGCACAGGCAACATCCTGTGGAGGCACTAAATAAATTAAAAGCAGTTTTATATAATCACACTGCTGCAGTATTTAAGGGCTATCTAAGCCATAAAAAATTGCCAGTATTAACAAAAAAATAAATTAAAAATAGGGTGACAAATGCAATGATGTTTTCAAGGAGAAGCAGTGGGGTAGGAGTTTAGATCTCACATGGGCATGTGTGTTGATACAAACCTAAACACTGGGTCCTGTCTCAGCACTGCTTTTCCGTATTTTAACTCCAGAAAGCGAAGAAGAAGAATGAACACCACAGAATGGATGTAGGGCTGGAAAACAGAGGGTGCCACATGAACAGCCCTGCCTTGCCTCCCACCACAGCTGGCACTGAGTGCTATAAAATACATGGGGGAAACAGAATGTGTGAAAATGGAGCCCATGAACATTGAAACCAGCACTGCAGAAAGCATTTAGCGCAGGAAAACCCCAATTCATGAAATAACAGGACAGCGTGGGGTGATCTGGGCTTATTTAATTTTGCTTTTCCCACTTCAAAGGTGTGAAATTATTTTGGCACAGAGGGTAAAATGCCATCCRGGCCCACCCAGATCCTCCTCCTGCTTCCTCATACCTGAGGAGGAGCTTTAGGAAACCCACATTCCTCAATAAAAGCAATGTTAAATGTTTTCTTACTGCAAAGACAGCAATCAGTATATGACTGTCTGAAGGCCAACTAATTGGCTCAATGTCCTCCAGGAAAAGCTGTAAGAATAAAAAAAACTCARTGAAGACCTGCAATTCTTTAGTATCATTCTGCTTCATGCAATAAYGTCCAAAAACGCTTTGAAAATCTGCAAAACCTCTGGCTTTCCTTAAACATTCAGCATATGAATGATATGAACAGATGAACAGATACAGATGTTTGGCTTTGGGAACCCTGCCCCTACACCACAACATGTTCATGGACCAGACTCTCCTTCCAGATGTCCTGTCCCAGGAAAACATCTCTGCTTTGGGCCCCAGTGGAGAAGAGGTGAGTGGGGCAGGACAGAGGAGTCTCTCCTCCTTGGCCTTCACCCCTCAGTAATTTAAAATTCATCAACAGTGTTGCACGTAGCTGGGGGGTTTTAAATTCTCAGCTGACTTTCCACCACCCCCATCAGCTGACACAGAGTAAAGCCCCTTGTGAGCATTCTAAATTCTCACTCAGGTTTTTTTTCCATGCAAAGACAGAGCCGTGGCCTCAGATTTCTCTTAGGATTGGTCAAGCCAAGTTGACTTTGTGGCTGCTCCATCCTAGGCATTGTCCAAGGCCAGCTTGGATGTCTGGTCTAGACATCTTCCTGGTCCAGTGCAAGGTGTCCCCTCACAAGGCAGGGGGTGGAATGAGAAGAGCTTTAARGTCCCTTCCAAACCAAACCATCCCATGACTCCATTCCATGACTCTGCATGGAAAGAATKAAGAGTTTTTACCTAATCCACAGTCACAGCTGCACAAGAAGTCACCCCCAGCCCTAATGAACAGCTGGAAAAACGAGATCTGAGCAGAAATGGTCACCTAATGACGCACTCTGGAAAATCCCACCCAGGATGAGCCTTCCCAGACTGCAGCGTGCAGTTACCCCCAGATTTTGGTGCAGTTACCCCCAGATTTTGGGAGAATTACCCCCAGATTTTGGGGCAGTTACCCCCAGATTTTGGTCACAAGGACCCAGGGTTGTGTCTGAGGCCTCTCCATGCCCAGAACCAGCACTCACCTGGGAGTCAATCACAAAATCAACCACAAGCCCCATCAGGGGGTACAGGGGGTTCAAGAGGGACAAWGTGTAGAGGGCGGTGTTGCCGTGGCGCATGCTATCCATGATTCTGCCGATGAAAAAAGAAATAAAACCCACCTGAAAATAAAACAAGAGGGTAACTCAGCTGATGGGAAGGGTCACTCACTGCTCATTAAAACTGTATGAGTCTAGCTCTGCAATTCCCTGCTGAATTTATAAAAATGGGCGAAAAATAGGAGAAAGATGAGCGACAGAGTGGGCTCAGGGGATCCTCAGCTGTGTCTGCCTGAGGGTTGGCTTTGGGCCAGCTGGGGAGACTTCTTCCCASGGACAGTGGTACTTCAGGCAGGAAAATCAAACATGGGATCCCATCCTGTTCATTCCCATCCCAATCCATGCCAATAATCCACCTCCTTCCAGGCCAGGCTTGGATGAGCAATGTTTAGCCTGAAAGCTCCTGTCTCAACACTTTACATCTCTTGGATGTGGAGTGTCAAGGAGAGTGATAAATTCCTTTTTTGCCTCCATTCCTGCACCGGTTCAGGTTGGATCCAGGTGTTTTCCCCATGTCACAGCAGGATTGTGGCAACAGAATGCGGTGACACAAATTTCATACAGAATTGGCTGCTGTGAAACACACCCAGATTTCTGCTCCACAGCTCTGCTTGGTGTTTTGACATCTTGCTCATCTTTAAGATCTCAAAATGTCTGTAAAGCCAGCAGGGCATTATCCAACCRTGTGCTCACCACTATCAGGATAAAAGACCAAAGATCACTGCTCCGTCCTTTGCGAGAGTTGAAGGAGATCAGGTAGACCAARAGAACGAGGGAAATTCCATAACCCAATATCCCCGTGACCTACAGGGAAAAAAAGGCTTTTGTTGGAGAAAATGGAGTGAGGTAAACCACCAGAAACCCAATTATAGTGAGGGGGAGCAGTGGAAATGATCACACAGTAAGATCAGGGCATTTAGAAATTACCACAATTTTACTCTGAAGTGTARAGGAATACATTAAAGCAAGATTTATTGCCTTTTACTTCCAGCTGGAGAAACCCAAAGAATAAGAGATGAAACAAGAAGGTTAGGAAGAGAACCAGAAGTGCYCCAGCACCATCTGCACCCACAGTGTCTCAGTTGCCCTCACACAAACTATTTTCCCTCAGTGCCTTCCAATCAAACCAGCAAGGACCAGAATGGGATTTACCAGCAAGAAGAAGGTGCTGGCGCTGCCAGGAATATTGCTGCTTATGGCAAACAGGAGCCCAAACATGGAGAAGAGCAGGATCCAGTAGAGTGGGATGTCCACCAGTGCCTGGCCACACCAGTAGGCAGAGGGAAAGAGCCCTGAGATCCGCAGCTGGGCACGAGCTCCTTCCTGCGAGGGCACAATTTTAAAGGGTAGTTTATTGTCTGTTCCTGGTTGCACCCATGGGAATGGCCCCAGGAAATGAAAAGGGARTAAAATCTGTCACCATCATGATTCYGGGTTAAAATTTGACCTCTTTTTGGTTTGTACTGTTTTGTGCTGGCTTCAAAACTCCTCATGAATTGAGACACCCCAAAGTGCCAGTCATGGGGCGGGACTCAGTTACCTCAGAGGTGTTTTCCAACCTAAATGATTCCATGATTCTGTGCTCAAACATCCCTCTGGCAGTGCARTTGTAATCCCTTCTGCCCACCCCAAACCTGCTCCGTGTCAAGGAATTTACCTTGCAATCCTGCGTGTAGCCCATGGCAAAGTAAGGAGGAAAAGCAGGGACCAACAGCAACGTATAAATGAAGTAAAAAGACATGAAGTAATTCCAGTATCCTGGACTGAACAGCTGAAAACAGAAGAACAAAACATTTGTGGGAAAACGCCCACGATTGATTTTACCACTTAATCTTACTGCATTTCTCGTGGATTGCAGGGCAGTATGAACAAGTTTTGGAAGGTTTTCCCAAACCRGAGCCATGCAAAGTCCTTGCTAGTGAGGAGATGTGTGGTGCAGGTCCCACTCCTCCATCCCAGATTTGTGGGGAGCTCTCTCCTCCATCAGCTGATGGGAACCTCCTGGAGAAACCGTCCCGGCCACCCTCTCCATGCAGCAGCCCTTGGGACCCACATGGGAAAAATCAGATCTGATTTTCCTGAAGTCAAACATGATGGTTCCAGAGGCACCATGAAGGAAAGTGGATTTACATGTTCAGACAGCCCTACAAGGCTTCCCATGAAAATCTGATGAATTGGTGAGGCCTTAATTGGTTTTCTGGCACCTTCTGGCTTCACTTACAGAGAAGAAGGGGTGGCTCCAGAYCTGGATGTGCCTGGTGGAGTTGAGGCTCCTCAGCAGGGCGTTGCTGATGATGTTCACCAGCACTGGGAAGCAGTTGACAGCCTCCARGTGGCACAGCACAGTGAACCTGTAGCTCTTCAAAGAGCAGGAAAACAAGGTGAGAACTCCTGGCTTTTCTCATCTGCAGGGAAGCAGCAGGAAAACCCAGGCCTGAAATAGCCTTGCTTATGCCTTGTTCGCTAAAAAAACAAATTGTGAGGTATTGGAAGTCTGTATTGCTGAGCTAAAAATGTACATTTTGAGGTGGAAGGCCAGGGAGATAAGGTCTCCTCTAGCATGGACTTTACTGATCGAAACACTTCCTAATTTTCATACCTGTGGTACAAAAAGTCAACAGGGCCATCCCACAGGGAGAGCTGATGGAGGCACCTKGCTTAATTGTTCCATTGTTGTGAGGAAACTGGAGGGAGAGGAGAAAAATCCTCACCTGACCTTTGCGGGACACTTCTATGGCCCCGTTGTGTTGYAGTTCCTCTGTGATATTTTCCTCCTTTGCTATTTCCACTGTAAGATCCTGGCTCTGGAGCACATGGATGAGGTCGTCGATGCCTGTGCCTGGTGTGAGGAGCAAAACCAGAGGAATATAACATTGGAAAACAAAAGAGTCTTTGATGATTTAACTTCTATTTTTATTTTTAAATCCATGGCCACCAAACAAAAACAGAGGAAATACAATAACTGTGGGCAGCAGCCAGCACGTGTGCTGGATCATTGCATGTTAGTTTTTGGGAAGTTACTGGATTTCAGTCTGAATTTTTTCTTTGTCATTTTTTCCCCAAGCCTTTTCTGAAGTGCTGCAAAATGAATTTTCCTTTGGGACCACCTGATGAAGATACCAGTGACATTCTCTGGCTAATTAACRTGAAACGTCATCCACTCATGGGGATGTTGAAGGTGAAACTCTGGAAGCAGCCCAATAATTTGACTCAGCACGAGTGAGCCTGGAGTGTGTTGCCTGCTTTGAAAATMCCACACTCTGAAATTGCTTGGAGAGAGACCTGGATTTGTGGCAGGGGGAGAACCCTGTCCCCATCCTATCTCACCTGCCCTGGTACCTTCTGCACATCTCTCATCAGGGTCTCACCAGCTGCTGAAGGCACAGTASGTTCCCCTCACAACCCTTTAAAGACAATCCCTGCTCTCTTCCCTCATTAAAACCTTCATCCCCCCTTGGATCCTCTACATCCACACCCTGTCCTGAGYTGTCCTTTGGAGCAGCAGGAAGCCCAGAACTGGGAAGGATGAGGGAAGGCTGGTTGCCCTCACCTGTGTGGTTGTAGACCAGGAGGGTGGTGGTCTCCAGGTAGGATCTCCTCCCCAGGGGCAAGAAGTAGCGTGCAGGRGAGAGCTGCCAGGCACTCACACTCTGCCAGCCAGCCGCCACGCACAGTTGCAACACCAGAGGAAGCAGTAAAACCACATAGAGCAGCAAACTGCATCAAGAGAGAGATGAATAAACATCCTGAAGAGATATTCCGCAGAAATGCGTCCAGAATGCATTTGTGTGTTGGAAATGGTGGGTGATACTCAGGTYACCCAATGTTCTGTTAAAAACTTCTGGCAATTTTCATAGGATCACGGAATATCCTGACTTGGAAGGGACCCGCAATGGTCATGGATCCAACTCATGGCCTTRACACCCCAACAATCCCACCCTGAGCATCCCTGGGAACAGTGTCCAGACGCTCCTGGAGCTCTGGCAGCCTCAGGGCCATGACCATTCCCTGGGGAGCCTGGGCAGTACCAGCACTCTCTGGGGGAAGAACCATTCCTGATATCCAGCCTAAACCTCTCCTGGCAYAGCTCCAGCCATTCCSTCAGGCCCTGTCACTTATGACCAGAGAGAATTTTATTTCCAGAAGTCTCAAACCTTGAACATTCACCAAATGTATTCAAAATGTAGCAGGGAGAGAACCTCAGGTCTGGACTGCTCAACTTTTTAGGGCCATGAAATGCCTTTCAGACTTCCTTTAGAGACAAGTTTCTTGTAAATCAGCATCTTCCTTTAGTCCTTTGTGCCCCACCAGGAAACTACAGGTAGAACACCAGTGGGGGCAAAGAAGTTCAAACACGGGGAACACAAGAGATTAAAAAAAAAAAAAAAAAAGAAAAAAAAAGCAGAGGAAGCCTGAAAATTCCCTCTGAACACACTGACTTATTTCAAAATGTCCTCCATTTGACATAAAAGTATTTCTAAATGATTCTTTTCTTTGGAAAGAAAATGGGTTTCTTTTGCATAAATTATTCAGCACAGAAATGAAAACGCACAAAAGGGACATTTTGTGTTACTGGCACTGGAAAGGAAAAAAAAACTTTTGCCTCCTCTGCATGCAGATGACCAATACCATTCCTTGCCAAGACCTCATATCAATGAATCCAATCTCATCAAAGCAGGGGTGTGGAAACTGTCCCCGTGGTGTGACTGTCCTAGGGTGCAATGCAAGATGTGCCCAAAGTCTGTATTCTATCACCATCTTCATGGGCTGTTCGAACCAGGTGGGGCAGTGTTTTCCCTTCCTCCTCCCTCAGGACTGTCTTCTGTCCATGGCCCATCAGTGCCCTGCCCAAGGCTCACAGGTAACTACCTTATCTCTGTCCATGGCCCATCCATGCCCTGCCCATGGCTCACAGGTGACTCCCTTCAGGAGCTGTCTCTGCTCAATGGGCAATCAGTGACCCACTGCAGGACTCATGGAATGACATCAGCCCATTGTGAGAGGCTCTGCCCAGGGGGGAGGAGCCAAGCATTCCCACCTGGATATAATCTGGAGCTTGGGACAGCACAGGCACTGACTGGATTCCCAGAGGACAGGAGCTGCCAGATCTTTCTACAGGATCACTGCTTCAACAAGGCCACTCCATCTGGACTGCTACCACCCCCCTAACAAACAGAGTGTCAGGTTGTATTCTGACTCTGTCAGATGGCATTTTTACTATTGCGTTTATTTTATTGTTTCCCTATAAAATTGCATTTCTGACTTGCAGTCTCTCACTGGTTTTGCTTTCAAAGCAGCACAGTGACTGTGTCCACTTCCAGACCTCCAGGAGAGAACCCCTGTGGAACTTACATCGACCTCAGGTTCTTCACTGAGCTCTTGAGCTTCAAGAAGCGCACCCGTGCCATGGCAGAGACCTGCTGCCTCCAGAGATCCAGGCCYTGCACCGAGGCCTTCCCAGTGTCCGAGAGCAGCAGGGAGCATGGCCTTGCCTCCTCAGGGCATCCTGGTCCTGCTCCTCCCCGTTCCTCCCCAGGGACGTGCTCATCTGCAGAGAGTTTCCAGTGCATGTTTATGTCWAAGAGCAGCTTCTAAGCTGGGGTTCATGAAAGTTTAGGAATCACCTTTGGAGGGTACTGCAAGGGAGCTGATGTCTTTGGCTGTGGATTGTAAATTGTACCTTCATGATCAGGTGTGGTTTCTCCCTCCAGCCTCAGGAACACGTCCTCCAGGGTTGTCATGCTGACTCCATAGTTGATAATTCCCTGCTCAGAGCAGCTGTCGAGGCCACTGAACAGATCTGAAGGGCAGAGATAAAATAAAGGCATCAGCACAGATGTCCAGAGCACTGTGGTTCAGCTGAGCCAGCCTGACTGGAGCATCTCCAGTGACAGAGAACACAACAAATCAATGGACTGCCAGGACACAAAGGTGTGGAGGAACACARAACTGCCAGTCATCCCTCATGGAAGGTGTTTTTCTGCTTAGCACCAACATTTCAGACTGTTTTCATCCTCTGTGGGATGGTCAGGCTGAAGTGATGGGCACAGTGGGTRAGAAATGGGCACGGGGCAGCGCAGGTACTGTGGGGTTTTCTCTTTAGCTCTGTCTTTTCATTTAACAGAAAGAGAACAGAACCCTCAGTAACACATGTGGCCCAGTTTAKCCTGCAGGGTTTGTCACTGCAAACAGTAGAAAAGCATTTGTTGCACAATTTGATCTTAAATATATGATGAAATTGTGGGGAAAACCCAAACTGTGATGGTTTTGAAGTCCTGATGTGACTCCTGTAAAAGATCTCCCTTTGCATTTCTCCTTCCACACATCTGTCAATATTTTTTTTCTGTGAATAATTCTCAGATATTTTTGTGTACATTACCTGGGAATTTATTAATGTTTTCTAAAGGCAGTTTATATCTCAGCTCATACTGGGTGTGTCCTGAGAAGGTGGCGTTGGGGATGTACCCTTTCACCAGGGATGTCACATTCTCCAGRTCACAAGACTCACTGACATGGATCCTGTTGTGTGGAAAAAACCACAGATGTTTAGGTTTGGAATAAAAACAACCCAAACCCACCCAGACAGACAATATCCACCATTTTATGGATGCATAAGAAGAAAACTCCAATATTCTTCATTCATTCATTCATTCATTCATTCATTCATTCATTCATTCATTCATTCATTCACTCCCTACTATGGATTAATAAACCCTAACCCTAAATCTTCCTGCTGTTTCAGTTAATGGAGCTGGATTTTAATGCAGGTAATTTGTTTGTTTTGATGACATCTTCTCTAGGGTCTCATTCACTCTGGTGTCCCCTTGAACTTGCATGTTGCCAGGTATTGTTGGGGCTTGAGGAGATACCTTAAATGATAGCAAATCCCCCATTTTTTCTTGAGGAACAGAGAAGAGCCAACACACTTCAGCCTCCCGTGCGAGATGAAAGCCTTGCGGTCTGCAGAAAGGAAAAGYCAAAGGAATTTGTAGTGCAGAGCAGTTGCTGCCGTTTTTTGGGGCTTTGTGCTCCGGGGTTATCCCACAGGGACGCCCCAGGCAGAGCCTGTGCTCACCTGCCAGGATGTCAGCCTCGTCCATGAACTGGGTGCTGAACAGGATGACCCGCCCCGCGCGCCGCTCCCGCAGCAGGCTCCACACCTGGTGCCTGGAGAGAGGGTCCAGCCCTGCCGTGGGCTCATCCAGGAGCAGCACCTGCAGGAAGGGTGGAATCACACATTYCTCATTGCTCCTCTGAAGGCAGGAGACCCAGCACATCTTTTAGACAAGGGGGGCTCCTCTGGGGGCCCTGAGAGCTCAGGGAACTCTRTGTGCTTCAAAACKCACCTGTTAKGAATTAAAAAACAAAAAGAAAAKATGACATTTATTCATTCTAATTATRAGCACYTTTAAAAWGTCTCTAATCCTAGAGCCAAATACACGCCCAAGGTTTTAATTATRCTGGACCTCATTATTTCCTACATCACAGAGCTATGCCTGCTGCTTTACCTGGGGGTTTCCAAGCATGGCTATTCCAATGGATAACTTCCTTTTCTGCCCACCACTCAGTTTTTCAGCTTGAGTGTCTTGAATGTTGCTGATATCCAGCAGTTCCAGAATGTTTTGCACCTAGAACAAGCACAAGGATGTCCATTCYCAGCAGCCATCACCCCTCCATCCTTAATTAGGGTAGATTTAGATTTAAATGAGACATCRGAAGGAAATTGTTCCCWGTGAGGGTGGGGAGGCCYTGGCACAGGGTGCCCARAGAAGCTGTGGCTGCCCCTGGATCCCTGGAAGTGTCCAAGGCCAGGTTGGATAKTGGGGCTTGGAGCTTCAATTCTCAGAAGATCCAGGTGGATTCTTCRAGTTCCCCAGTGCAAAAGGAGCCTRKGTGGAACGGTGGGGAGCACACACTCACCTCTTGCTCCACCTCTTTGGACCTGATGCCCTTGATTTCTGCGAAAGTCTTCAGGTTTTCTTTCACTGTCAAGACCTCAAACTGAGTGTTGAACTGCGGGCAGATCCCGATCATCCCCCTGATCTCCTCCCTGTGTCCCATYTCAGAGAGCCTGTAGTTGTATATGGTGGCAGAGCCTGGGGAGAAATGGGATGAGGGGGGCATGAATTGGCCTTTAGAGCTTCTGCATCAAGGCCACCCCATCCCAGCCTTCTCCCACCTTCTGAAGGGAAGCTGAGCCCACTGAGCACGTTCAGCAGCGTTGTCTTTCCAGCCCCGCTGTGGCCCAGCAAGGCCGTGATCTGACCCTCATAAATGTTCAAAGACAGACCTAGGGCAAAAATGACATCAAGTCTGGGGGGAAACAAGGTTTGAATTGCACCCACTCACTGTCAAAGGCAAGAGAAGTCAAAAAGTACAAGAATTAAGTRGTGATGATCAGCCAAAAGAGAGCTGAGTGGGGCAAAGCTCTGCAAACCTTTAACTAAAGGCATAAGGAGTTGGTCTGTATTTAGCAGAAGAGACAGAAATAAAACRATTTTTAAAAATATTAAAATCTTTCTTCTCTTTAGTCTTATTAAAAACAGCAAATCAGTAAGAACAACAAAATAGTGATCAGTCACATCAATTAATATTTGACATAAATTTTCAAACAATGCAAGTGTGTTTTTTTTTCATTGACTGACTGTTTATACAATGGTGTTTCATTGCTTTTAACAGGAATCAGTCTCACAGCTTTCATACCTCTTAAAGCTTCTGTCTTCTTGTCCTTCCTCTTATAGACTTTTTTAACATTGTGGAGCCTAGAAGGAAGGTGAGGAGGTTATTATTTGATTTCTGTAAATGCTTTTCCCTGCTGCCCTTTTACATTTGTATGGACCTTAAGTGACAATGACAGAAATGGCGTGAAGAAAAGAAAAGGTGCTGAGAAACAAAGCTGGGATTCCCAGGTTTGACAGGTCGTGTGCCCAGGTGTGAACATCACAACCTGGCACCAAAAAATGGGCAAAAAGACTGGCAAAGACAAGGCCCAACTCATTGCAACACTTTCACAATGGGTTGCCTTCTTCACTCTCCCTTTTGTCCCTAAAGGACATTAAAAGACCACAACAAATAAAACCCAGTTATTTTTTAATCTAAATTTATCTAAATTTCAGCTTTGGTAACCAGTCTGAATGATCTTTTTATCTCTGATTTTTCTCTGRAACATTTTTATCTCTAATTTTTCTCTGTGAAAGGAAATCTTTTGCAAGAGCCTCACAGACACGAAAACTGCCTGGAAAAGCCCAGCCCAAGCTGATGGAAGGAGTAGGGAACACTAAACCAGACACAAGCAATTCCTTCTCTCTTAACCTGATGGCCTCTTTCCCCAGGAATTCGGGGGGCACAGGTTCCACATCATCCCCCAGGAGCTCCTCAGGGTTTGCTGTGGCKCTGGGCACGTCCCTGGTGGAGCCTCTCCTGCTCCTCCTCCAGTACGAGGCCTTCAGGCAGAACAAAGGAGGGTCTGGGATCCCATATTTGCCTGCCAGGAAAGCAAAAAGATGTTCTGTCATTARCCAAAGGCACAGCCAAGACACCATCCTAGACTAAACCTTTAGGAGTTTCAAACAAGTACAAAATTGCTGCTTTTTCCAGTCCAAACCCCCCAGGTTTGGAGTAGAGGCAAAGGAGACAAGAAAGGTGGATTCAGGAAATTATTTAATGAATTCAGTGTTTTTTCAATGAATTATTGTCCTACACATTATTACTCTATAATCTCATAATTAGAAACACAAAATATTAAACAAAAAGTATTAAATACCTTGTTSTCATTGATTCTCTGACTCTGGTGTGTGACAGAAACAGAAAAGTCCCTCCATGACATTTTAAATTTTTTTTAGTCCATACCTTTCTTTGTTTGAGTCCAAGAATGGACTCAGCTCATCATTTCCTTGATATAGCCCATGCAATCCATGTAAATAAAAATAAATCATTCCTACCTGGGAGAATTTTGTCAAAATACAGAGCCAGCAGCATGTACAAGACTGAGTCAAACACCAGCAGTATGTATGTTGAAAATAAAAAGTGTGCTTCCTCCATAAGGTTGGAAAAGGAGAAACCTATTCCATATTTCTCTAAATGGAAAATCTGAAATAAAAGAGAAACAAGAATAAATTTCAGGTTGGAAAAATGTGCACATGCCACTAAACCATGGATGCAACTYTGTTTGTTAACCCAGAAATCATCTGCACTACTGACCAAATGTTCTTATTTTCTTTCTAAAGGGGAAGGGGAATGAATTTGCTCCATGCAGAGATCTTCATGCTTTAATCCAGAATTTTCCAGAGCAATCCACAAACAGAAGAAAAGACCAGAGGTTTAGAGGAAATAAATTCAAAAGCCCTGATAYTGGCACTCTTGATGTGACAGAGTCACAACAAAAAATGTTATAATTTACATAATGCTTGATTTAATCATATGGAGAATTAACAAAGTCAGTCTCTTTTTCTGCTGGTGCAGAAATCTCATCTCCCAGGCAGATTTTTATATCTATATCAAGAACCCAAATATTAGATTACCATAGCTACAAAGAGCTGTGGAGATACTTCTAATGGAAAACTGGGAAACTGCACGGGTTTATCCAGGGTGGGGATGGAGGCAGGGCAGCAGCAGCAGGAATCCAGAGCTGGATTTGCACAGCCCCTGCTGCCAGGAGGAGGGGAGTGACTGGGCAGCCAAGCATGCTGTCCCTGATGTTCCCYGGGATAATGGGGCTGTTGTGTGCAGGGATGGGGCTTCCTCGGGGTCATGTGGAAGCTGAAGACGTGCAGATTTTTTTTTTTTCTTGTGCCAAGGGCCCTGCTTGTCTCTGCATTCATSTGCTTTTAAAGCAGGGGAATGGCAGCATTGGAGCCCCTCTGTGCTGCCCAGCACAGCTCAGCTCAGCTCATGGGGGGGTTTCAAACAGGCTGTGGAGAGGAAGGGAAAATGTCTGAATGCTTTACAGCTGGATCTTTGAGCTAGGGACAGGAATTACAGCTGGATTTCTGAGCTAGGAACAGGAATTACAGCTGGGTCTTTGAGCCAAGGGCAGGAATTACAGCTGGATTTCTGAGCTAGGGGCAGGAATTACAGCTGGATTTTTGAGCCAAGGGCAGGAGTTACAGCTGGGTCTTTGAGCTGGGGCAGGAATTACAGCTGGATTTCTGAGCTAGGGGCAGGAATTACAGCTGGGTCTTTGAGGTAAGAGCAGGAACTCCTGTGCCTTTCTCTACCAGCAGGGGAAGGTTCATCTGCAGGGTGGTGCCCCCGTACCTTGGCAATGCCAGTGTTGAATGCAAAAGGACACATGAGACCAAGAAACCACTTCAGCGGCTCGGGGACATCTTCAATCAGCACTGCCAGGCTCAGGAGCCCGAAGATAAAGATGAGGAGGAAGCCCATGGAGCTGACAAGCTTGGAGGTCCTTAAGAGGGAGCAGAGCATGAAAACCAGGTGGATCTGTAAGAACAGAACTTTCCTTCAACCACTGAAGGAAATAAATATCCTTAACAGCAGCACTTCCATTTGCCAGGGACCAGACCTCTGCTGAGCTGGGTCTGTGTAATAAAATCCACTAAAGCCCTTCTTAGTGGTTTGATCTGAGTTTCAAAGTGGGCCTTTTAAAAGCCTGTCAGCCCTTCAGGCTGCAAACGAAATCTCTGCTGCTGACCTAGAAAAGCCACTCAGAAATTTCAGCCAGCACGGCCCACAAAGGTCCTGAGTGTCACCCTCATCTTTCTAAGCCTTCTGATGTTTTCATTTTTGTAGAGGAGTTTCTCACAGAGTTTCATGTAAATAGTGAAATGTTATTCTAACTGTCTCTGTTGTTTTGCTTTCCTTCTCCTCCCAGGAGRAGGAATGATGGRCTGTTGGTTTGAYCAGTGTGATTGGAGAGGTGGAAACTTCATCCTCCAATCCTTGGCTGCAGTTAAGGTTCTATATATRTGGAGGTCAMAAATTAAACTTCCCTTTTCTGCTTTGGAAAATCTCAGCGTGTTGTGTCGYCTTTTTCGTGTRCTAGCRCGACACCTGAGCACTGTGCAAAAGGCTCTGGAGCAATGCTTAGGCTCATCAACACAGTAATAAATCATGTGGGGAAGAAATCTGGCTTTAAARCTGGACTTACACACGCCAGGCCATAGAGGAAGAAGAGGAGTGAGACTGCAGGGAAGCTGCTGGTGGAGAAGGGCTCCCGCAGCACGAGGGCTGTCAGCAGGCAGGAGAAGATCAGCACGTAAAGGGAGTACAGCAAACTCCAGGACAGCCTGGGGAGGGAAAGGTGCCATCAACAGCTCTGCTTACAACTTCATCTGCGTGCCACAAGTGTTTATATTGAAATATTAATTATTTCCCGTGGCAATTACTTCTCTTTCACATCCTCAGAAGAGACAGTTGATCCAGTTTAGGAAATAGCCTAGGGAGCAGAGGACACCACTGCCATGCTCAACCCTCTGGTTGAGAAACCGAACAAAAGCAACGATCAGTCACATTAATTAATATTTGACAAAAAATTTCAAGCAATGCAAGTGGGTTTTTTTCGTTGACTTCATGCCTTAAGTTTTAGCTTTCATGTTTTCAGATTCTGTGCTGTCCAGGGCTGCAGTTCTGAGCCTCATATTAAGTGCTAATGAGTTCTCTTCATAGAGCAGGCAAAACAAATCCTTTTCCTGCTGCACACCAAGGACAACTTTCAGGCCCAAAGGCGTAAATGTTGGACTGAAGGGAGAAACAAGAAGGATGAGACCTCACAGCCTGATGCTGTAATTGGACAGTTAAACCCCAATATACAAATGGACCAAAACTTATAAAAGTGTAAGACCTTGCAACCAGTCATCCATTTTGTGTCCATTTTGTGTCCATTTAGTGACCATTTTGTGACCATTTTAGGTCCATCTTGGGTGCAGCCCTGGCCAGGCTCTTGTCCTGCCCAAGGTGTATCCTAGAGGCCTTTTAATAAATATCTACTTTATTCTTCAGCTCTGCCCAGTCTCTGCTGCAGCTCAGCCTTCCCAAGGCATCACTTGACCGAAATGTTGGCACAATGGTGTTTCCTTGTCTTTACCACGGATCAATCTCACACCTTTGAATGCTGGAGAAAAGTYATGAACCCACTGAACTCATTAATTGGCTTCTCAAGTGCCCAGGAACAGGCTGATTTTTGGTGAACATGTTCCACTTAAAAAAGAACTCACCAAAATGCAATGTCCTGCAGCCCCATGGTCTTCATCAATACTTTGAGCTGCTTCTTCTCTCGTGTGACATTCCTTGACAAGAAATGCATGAAGGGAAAGAAGCACATCACGATAACAATCATGAAGTAGCTGTACTCCAGGCTGATGGAGAGGAGGGTGCTCCGAGACCCCATCCGGATGCCAGCAATGGATTTCATTTCTTCCCAAACAGAATGATTTGTCACCATCTAAAGGAATGCAAGGYCAATAGATCAGTGTTTTGCCTGTTTTCTGCAGTTAGATGCATTTATACAAGGAATAGTCTGCTTCATCCTCCCCGGATTAACTTTTTAAAGCAGCTTTATTTTCTGACAAACCCATCCCTCGCTATTCCCACAGCAGAGTTTGCCTTTCCTTTATTATATTTAAAATAAAAGGATGCCTCCATCAGTTTCTAAATTGGACTTACCTCTATAATGGCAGCATCAATGCTGGACTGCAGGGACAGGAAGCCTTTGTACCAGTACCTTGGGCTGCTGCAGTACTTCATGGAGAAGTCAAAGCAGCTGTCTGCAAGGCAAAAGGCATCACACTAACAAAAAAGAATTAATTTTCTCTATTAAATGTAATGACAAGAACACACTGGCACTGTGGGAAACTCTTCAAATGGACAGTGACAAGAAAAAAAAACCTGCAAAACACCCAAGATCACAATTTATTACATCACTTAACAAACATGGGTTATTTCCACCCTTTCCACACCAGGCAACCACCCTGAAATTCTCATTTTGTGTTACCTATGTCTCCAATGACTTCATTGGGAATAGCCACATGGGTGGTCGGGAACCTGAGGTGGTAGGAGAAGTTGTCCTTAAATACAACTCCTATAGTTTGCTTATTTGAAATCCAGGCTTTCTCCATGGCTCTCTCATCATTCAGTTCCTCGAGTTTTATACCTGTGGAGTGTCAGAAAAATATTGCTGTGAGATTTTTGAGTCTGGAAATGTGTCTGCAGGCACTGAGGGAATGTTCTGCTTTCTCAGCACTGCGACTCAACCTTTCTCAGTTCTCACTGGCCAGGGAGGCAGCTCTAAACACTTCAGGCTTTACCAGTTGAGAAGAAATGCGCCTCAAAAGAACGTTTTAAAATGTGCTTTAAATGTATTAGGGGATGTCTTGGCTTGCAATGCAAGATGTAATCAAAAGTATGTATTCTATTTGCCATCTGTTAAAACCAGTTGGGGAGGTGTTTTACTTTATGTCTTCTAACTGCAGGAGGGAGGGTTCGAGGTGTTCCTGGCCCAGCTGTTAAACCAGSTGTGGCTCTGTTCTTTATCCCTCCCACACCCATTCTCCCTCAGGGGATCTCTGCTGTTCAGGGGCCATCGAGGCTCCTGCAGGGCTGAGAAAATTCCATCATCCCACTGGGAGAG